>JADLZK010008606.1:0-167342 GCA_015847255.1 Hyparrhenia diplandra | reverse complement strand
TGTATGCAATCCCATTCTGTACCCAAATCCCTTTCTTCAGAGACTGAATTCTGATGCAGAGCGCGTGAAACTGTCATACAAGCCTCACTAGACGGTGTACGTGGTTGATCAGGTACTAGTAGCCCAAAGAAAGACCTGTAAAATGTTCACACGCCCTTCTGATTACAAGCAAACTGAATCGTCGCTGTATGACCAAACTGAATCAACCACCAAGCGCCACTGCCGCCGGACTAATAAAAAGAAAAGAAATGAAAAAATGGAAAAAAACTGAATCGTCGCTGTATGACCAAACTGAATCAACCACCAAGCGCCACTGCCGCCGGAAATAAAAAAAGAAAAAGAAATGACCACAAAATGGAAAAAGAAACGCCCACCGTGGGGCTTCGAACCCACGACCACAAGGTTAAGAGCCTTGCGCTCTACCGACTGAGCTAGACGGGCATTGCTGGAAATGGGCACAGTTATGTTGTAAAGAAGTGAAAAGTAAAACATGTGACATCCCATATGAGCATATCCGAACCACTCAGCTGACTAATGAAGGACGTGTTCGATTAGAGGTGGATCCAATATGGATGCTCGATATTTTCAAGAATAACCAACATGTGTTCCCAAACCATTGTGTGTTTTGTCATTTCTTGTCATCCACTTGAAAAATGCAACACGGCCTCCCTCCCACCAAACTCCACCAAGGCTTCCTAAGTTCCATCCAAATTGCCATTCACCAATCGGTTACCTAGAATCTTGTCATCCCTCAACGCGCATGAGAATCCTACATGAATCTAAGAATTGCCAGCCACCGACATGCATATGAGCGTGGGCACAACGACGTGGTGACATGGAGCTAGTGGTAGACGGCTTTGGATTGGCAACAAGCGACTTTAAAATTTTATATCTGCCACGGGTATGGATATTTTGCTAGTTATTTTGTTACGCAGATAGACAATGAATTGGTACAGATAGACAATGAAAACTTGTTTGGATTGGCCCTCCGGCCTTGTTTCTGTTTTTACTGTAGTTTTCATTCGGCGAAACAGCTCAAACGCTCAAATGGGAGAGCATTATACTGAAGCTTGCATGTTCGATCTACGCACACGGAATTCTATTTTTGACAAAATATTTGTACAAGTGTCAGCTCTGAACAAATTTGTTGCCAGAAATAGAATCATATTTTCAAGAAAATTGAAAACCGTAATGCTTCGTATGTGTTGGTAGCAGAATATGAGAATCGTAAAAAAAAGCTCAATGCTTCTAGGGATGCAATCAAACTGGAAACTTTCAGCCGGCAATTTGGTGGTGGTATATATACAGCTGCAGAGGTACACCAACCTCTTCAAACGGTTACAGGTCAGAATGTTTCACATACAATCGAGCATTGTTTAGTGTTTTGCTTGGCATAAGCAAATGATCAAACAAAGGCCTCAAATCTTCTTTCAGCAGAATGTCTCACATTTTCTAAAGTCACAATAATGAAATGCTCCTACAACTACCTAGCAAATTCACATGTCAATTACGATGCACATAGAGCAACATTATCATGCTCTACTACTGCCATCTTTTAGACCCCCTGGCTGAAGAACCTCCTGTCAAGTGGCTAGATGGAGCTTTTGTATTACCTATTCAATTAGTATAACTCTTTGTTAGAAACTTAGAATGGTAACTATAGCCTAACATGCTAAAGTAGTTGTATGCCTGATTGGCTTGGAAACATACTTGGAGTCTTAGCATCCTTTGATTTTGATCTAGACATAGATGGTTGCCCGTTTTTTTGTGAGAGTGAATCTACTTATTCTTGATGGAAGTCTGTGCCTGCAATTTTTTAAAACATTACCAAATAAGCTGTCACTCTTGCTATTGTTGTGATGCTAAAGTGAATATAATGAAAAAAAAAAAAGAGAATTAACAAGTGAATGATATTTTACAAGAAATGAACAAAAGTCTTACAGTCGCTCCACTGTCATCTCAGCAGATGAATTGTAATTCTCAGTTTCGCCTGATAAACCATCATCAGATGCATTGTCCTCATATTCTGCTTCATCTAAGCTCACTGGTGCAGTATCCGCCAAATTATGGTTAGAATCTCCATTCACCTCACCATAATTCTGAGGATCTGATAGAACTCTGTCACTAGACTTAAGCATTCGTTCGCCTGATAATAGTTGGCTAGGTTGGTTTTCCGTAATCTTCATCAAGCCTGGCCCATTTCTATCTAACAATAAATTTGGGGATTTTACTTTGTCTTTGATGACTTGGAGCTGCTCTATTTCTGTATCTTTGCGTGAAATTGTGTCTTTCAAAGACGCAACCTGGATAAAATATGTAAAATGCTGCTGTTTCAAAACTGCTGCACTTTCAAAACTGAGATAATCACAACAAAAGACAGGCATCACATGCAAAAATGTATTACTAAAATATTACATCATTATCAGCACTCTACTATTAGTCCTGGTTTTCCATATATCTAGAACTATACAAACTTTGGAGATTATAAATGGTGTGAAGAAAATTCAGATTTGACATTTTCTTTTTGGTTTCCATTTTTATTGAGTATGTAGCATTGTGGATGTTCTGTGACTGATGACTGGTCTACCTAGCAAGAGCCTGGAAAGAATCTAGTTGATCTTGCAAAGATTAATCAAAACCAGTTTATGCACACCATACCTTGAGTAACTAACAAATAAAATTAAATGAGCTTTAAAACTTGATTCAAGGGCTGGGACAAGAAGTGATCATAGTATGCAAACCATGCTTTGAAAGTCGAACCTTGATAAATACTAACATAGAATGAAAAACAAACTATTAAAATTGCTCAGACAGTCAAACAGAATGAGAAACAAACAAACTCCAGTTAGCGACAAAAAAGAAGTACAAAACCTGTTCCAATAGCTCTTTTATATCCTTTTCCTCCTTGTTACTTCAGCGCCTAACCCCCCTACTCCAGACACCCTTTTCAGCAAACTTTAAAGTACTTATAGTTTCCGAAAGTATGACTCAACATCAGGATTTATTTGAACAAACATTAGAGTTTTTGCTTGTCCACCTGGAAGAAAAAATAAAAAGGTAATATAAATATTTACAAGATTCACACAAATCTATTTAACATCTATAATTTACTGGTAGACAAATACTTGATTACCTAAAGAACTTTGAAGAACTTGTGTTAGCTTGTTGTTTCTATAAGGCACATGGGCACTCTTCTGTGATAAAGCAAAAAATAACATCGCCTAATGCTGACAGTGATTTGTTAATGTATTGAGCTTCTTTTAATCTATCTCCGGTTACTTCAGACTTCTCCACCCTCTAAGCTACCAGCAAGATCAATAAGATGCAAACAACCCCTAGAGGTGGATCCATTCTTCAAATCCAACCCTCGAACATGTACAGTTAGAATACTGCAAACAAGATATTCAAAATAAGATGCAATGCTAAAGTACATGTAGGAAAAATAATAATTATTGGTATGACTAACCTGTGTGACCGACTACTGCACATTTAGTGCTGTTGAACCAACTGCTCTATTTGCTTGCCCAATTTCCATCAAGTCCAATACATCAGATGTTGACTTAACTGGATGCAAGCTTGCATCTGGAAGAACAAGCCCATTGGGTTGAGAAGTGCTCCAAATCCCAAGTGTTTTTTTATGTTAAGGAAAAAAAAAACTTAAATACAAGAACACCATCAAAGTTTTATATATGAGTATTTTGAAGATAATAAATGCAATAAAAAAAAGGCAAAGTGATAGTTCAAAAAGGATATCTTCTGTGTGCAATATCATTTGATAGCAGATCACGGACTTGTTCATTGTATATCTCAACCATTTGTACTCCCACCTCATATGAGAAGGCATTTCTTCTACTTAGTGAAATATCAAACAAATCATTTAAAGCTCGATAATTGACACCCCAATCTTGCCTCGATGTGCTAGGCCCACTCTAAAGAATAAATAGTAACAAGAAATTAAATATCATAATTCGTAACATTACTATTGTAGTGATAAAAAAAAAATGTCTATAATAATTGATCATACAGTACCATAGTGTAAGTTTTGCCAGACCCAGTCTGGCCATATGCAAAAATACACACATTAAATCCATCCAGAACTGATCGGATTAGTGGTTGTATGTCAGAATAAACCTCAGCTGTGAAATTACAGAGAATAATCAGACTATAATAACACTACGAATGTGATAACAAATAGTGAGCTAGTTTCCAATTGAAAAGAAAAACATACCTTGGGAAGCACATTGACTAAAACACTTTATTAAACTTGAACATTCTGTGTCCATCTTTCCCTTGCTTAAATGGATTTGATATAAGCAGCTCACCATTTTCCCCATGTAGTCAATTGTAGTAGACTTTTGTCCTGACCGAAAGAAATGGCCTCACACGACAATACACTCTTATATTACCTGAAAGCAATGACAAGATTGAAACATTCCTAATCTTATCGAATCTATAAAGAGTTTAAGATAAAGAAATATTTGGAAACAAATACCTTTTAATTCTTGCACTTCATTAAACAACTTTTGGTTCTCCGCCAAGACTTTATGGTAATTTTCAGCAGCATCAACCAAACATTTTAATCCAGATCCTAAACAAGTTTTTAGCAGCAAACAATAAACATATTAAATTGATTTTTTACTATGACTTGTGCATAATATATTACAAAAAAGAAAACATACCTAAGCTAGAGATCTCATTCCTCCAGTGCATTTGAAGTGCATACATATCATTTTCATATGATCGTGACAATATTCTTATGTCCTGCATTATTTAAGTAGTGGAATGTAAAGAAAATAAAAAGGCACAAAAAACTAGATTAAAAAAAAAAACTAAAGGAATTAGTATTGATAAACAAACCTTGATAATTAATTGTTGATTATCCATGTAACTCTGAAAATTGTTCTCTTTCTTATCCCATAACTGTGATTTTAGCTTGGAAGCAGTCTCAACTTCTTCTACTTTCTGATTCGATTGTAGCAAGAGATGCTCTACTTCTTTTACTCTCGTTGTTAGTTGCTCCTCCATTTCCTTTTGCCTTTCTTTTCAAATTTGCTCAAGTTGTTGCTCATACAATCTCTTCATGGCTTCCATATCTTCCTTTTAGTTTTGCTATGACATTTTCAGAATGTTCTTTCTCTTTCATCAATCGATGGACATCTTGCTCACCAAGTTTTCTTCTCTCTTCGATTTGTGACTTCTCATTCTAAAAAGAAGAAAAAAAAAAATATTAATCATATTTACAGACCACCACAACCTTTACTAATTACTACCTTAAGTGGTAAACTATAGATGTTTATTGTGTCATCTTTTTTCATGACATTAGATATATAATATCTGGTAATTTAAGGATACAACATTTTAAACTTTGGCCTCCTGGTGAGAAGATCCTTCACAGAATGCCAACTGGCTTAATTGTTTGATAGAGTTTACACAGGGATTACATATATATAGAGCCTGAGGAGGCCAAAGGTCTAGTCCACCTAGGGTGGCACATAGCAGAGTAATTAGGAGAGGCTAGCTCATACAATAACCAAGGAGTCACTAATACAATAAATGAGGGTAATCTAACACTATGTATGCTACCATAAGTTCTACTAATAGTAGAAGTGGTAAAAGTAAAATGATGGTGTTTATTGGCTCATCCTTTCTATCACATCAGATATTATATATTTGACGGTTCAAGATCTTTATGTTATTATTACTGAAGCATACATAATGCATGGACCAAAGAGAAAAGTTTCAAAACAAAGGAAATTATAATCTACTTGAGGAGGGTCAAACCTTAACTCTCTGAAGCCAGTTTATTGCCATCTGAAGAGAGAAACTAAATGTCAATATTGAAGAACATAAACATTTTAGAACACACATAATTTATCTAACTAATCAACCAAATGTATCATTACCTGGTTTTCTTCATTTGTGCCATTTACCAATATTTCAAGTGCTTTAATTTTTGAACAATACTTCTGCTCTCTTTTTGTCTTGATGATAACATTTTGCTGCAGTATAGGTATTTGATTCATTGTAAATTTGTGTGCCCAAAATGAAAATTCATGTTTTTAAGCAGATTCTTACACTTTTATGTGCTCTGCTTGAATACAAAGACGGCGCCAATCTCTTGAACAACTTTCCGCAGTAAGTAAACTACACGCTGAGATAAGGCAGTCAAAGTTAAGTACTGTTGTGAACAATCATCAATGGAAAGATAGTGATGTAGTTCAAAATGAACGATACATGTGGTATTCTCCCTTTTTCCTTTCTATGCTTTCATCCAAAATGCCATTAACAACACTAATAAGTGACTGTGTCGGTGCATTCTTATGAGAAGATTACTAATGTTACGACAGGGACATCAGATAGCAAGGTAGCATAATTCAACAACTTTTGAGCAGTATCCTTGAAGAACTTACATCTAAGTTATTAGAGTGCATCATCCTGAAATCCTGGCGGCAGGAAGTTCAGAATATGATCCCACGCGTTTTAATTGGAAAACTTCACCTAAACTTTTGTCCTGCAAGACATATAACAATCCCACATAGATTAAACATATATGAAATCTGCACCGGACGCAATGGATGGCACTATACAAAGTGGGAAATGTTATAATATTCGCTTTTTTGATGTGTTGCTTAGAAAAACGATATTAAAATAATAGTGATTATTGAGTTGCAATTTGTAATCAATTAAAAACTATTCTTTAAAACTTGTGTGTGAAATAAATGTACCCGAAAAGATGGGAGTTTCCTGATGGGCTTTGGGATCTGCAACACCATTTCTTTTGTCCTCTGCAGGGGTTCTTTTCCCCTAGTGCTGCACCAGTAACTTGAGGCTTGTCCATTTCCCCTGAACCCCATTGTTTTTCTCGAAGGAGTTCTAGTAATATCTGGTGGAATATCACCACCTAATCTAGGATCCACACTGTCCCTCAAAGCCATGAGACATTCCACTACAGAAGACATTAATCCCTGTAATCATCAAGCCAATAAGTTAACAGAATGTGACAAACAGGAGTGCAGGAAGTAAGGAAATAGTATGTCACATCTAAGAGAACTCCCTATCTTATAGTGCACAAATAGATAAATTGTGGATTTTAGTCCATGTTCCCATGCTTGTGAGCCTCAGCAACATAAAAACATTCGAATAAAATGACATGTTGCAAGGTTGTATAGCTATATGTTGTGACATAAGATTTAAAGCAACGACCCCATCACATTTGTAGTTGGCCTCCTTTCGAAAAAACAATCAGCATAGTACAAAAAAACGAACTACCAAAATCAAGTATATTTACATGGAACCAGATCTTTAGGTTATTGCTGCAGTTCAATCATAGCTACACATTGTGATGATATCAAGAACACATTTATCACCAAAACCAAAGGAAAGGAATCGCATATAGATGTACATTTTCCAAACTTTTATTTGTCTGTACATAGATGACTGGAAAATGTCAAAAGTTCAAAACATGACCGACAATGCTATGAAATACTGCATCAAAAACAGCATCCATGCAACAAGAATTGAGCTTCAAAAGTACGGCAATTCAGAACTCTGGCATGCATAGCAACTTTTGTGTGTGTGACATAATACAACCCTCACCTCATCAAGATCTCTCACACTGAAACCTGGCAGCCCCATATCAGCAACCACTGAGAGGAATTTCTTCACATTGCCTAACCTCTGATCTGACGGTGCATAACCCTCCCAGGATCCCTGAAAAAAATGACCACATCCAAGCACAAACATCAACATCTCCGCAGAGCAACAAAAAACAAAAGCAAGACATATTATCCTAGAAAGAAACAAAAGATTCTGCCTCAAGAACCCCGATGAGGTGTGTTCACAACACGGCACAGGACCACGCCGTCACGAAGCAGCTCTCAAAACTCTTCATCCGATGAATCCGGAGGCAAACTGAATGCCGGGGAGTAAGGCATTCATCCATTCGATCAACTGCGCTCGCCGATTATCTACAAGGATTTTAACGCACCGTGTGATGTAAATATGACCCAAACAAAGGAGTAGGGAATTGCAACCCAGGCTCGACTGCTCGGCAGCTCCAAACCAAAAATCTCAGAACAAACAGAAGCACGACAGCTACGGTCAACCATACACACTGGATGCTACTTCAATAAACATGGCTAAACAATCAAACACCGAGATCCAAACAATGAGACGGTCGAGCTAAAATTCAGCTCACGAAACAGAAAACAAGAGCTGCGCCCATTGGTGGGTGACCAAAATCATGAAAGACTCCCCAACCCCAAACACTTGAGCTCGATTTCCACAACCCAAAGTGCATCCAGATCAGCACACGGCTCACCTTCGTGGATCCCCTGGACCCCGCCGTCGTCGACGCTCCCCATTCCTCGCCGGCACGCGGCGGGGCCCGGCTCAGATCGAGTCCCGCCGGCGGCGAGATTGCGCGTGATTCGAGTTTCGCCCCTGGGCCGAATCTGAGGGTTTCTGGCGCAATGCGGCGCGGGGTTTTGCCTCCGCCACGGGTCGCGTTGGCTGGCTGCGCCTCCCGCCTTCGTTTTCAGTCGAGCAGCTGAGAGCGCCGGTTTTCGGACTCCGGAAGGCGCTGTCGCGTAGGTCGGGGCTTCCGAATTCGAATTCTATTTTTACCGCGTTGAATAACGCAAGAAATTCATGGACTCGCTCTTCCTGAATTCGCGAGCGCCGTCATCACTGTTACTGTTAGCTAGTAGGGGCCAGCCAAGAGTGGTGCCGTTTTTTGTTTTTTTTCTCCATTCTGTTTTTCCGAAAATTCGGAATATATTTTAGAACAGTTCGGATTTCTCTCGGTTTTTGCAAGAAAACAAAAGGTGGTGTAGTGTCTGACCTCACCGCACCGTACCAAAAATAAATTCGTGAATATTTATGCTTCAACGAAGTAGGTTTGAAATTTTGTGATCGGTATATGTCATCAAGTAGAATCGTTACCATCATCATGACGTGAATGCCTCGAGTCTTGGTGATGATTGTTGCAATGATGCGGTATCATACCCTTCTATTAAATGAACGTTGTACGTTAATATGTGATGAGCACCGATTTTTTTTTTTTTTTTTTTTAACTACAAGGTGGAGTAGATAAATATATGAATTATGCACTCCACTGTAGCTTTAAAATGCACCTCGCTCTATTTTTTATTTGAATCATTTTTGGAAAGAAATAACAAGTTTATATAATCTAGAATACTCTAAGTACAACCTCATGACCCCTTAATAGGAGTAATATATTTTATCTATTTTTTCAAAGTTAGATGCATTTATCTTCATATATATATAAATATAAAATATATACATATTTAAAACAGATCTAGTAGTAATCCACTAGTACTCGTATGAAAAAAATTAAGTTGCATGAACCTTTTAGTAACAAGCACCTATTCATGCAAATTTACACACTTCATTTCACTGATTCTACACATTTCATTCATGGCCTCATCTCATTGGACTCGGAGCTGACGACGTCAGATTGTTCCGGCCGTCCGGCGACGGCACTAACATCCAAACAACAACGTGCGCGCGTGACGCTTTTGAAGCCTCGGGGAGCCTAAAGTTGAGAGAGAGCCCTCGGCTCCTCGAAGAATCACGGGAATGCCCTTTTCGGAGCCCTTCAGTTACGAACTTATACGAGTCACCTTGGCACCCCTCCAGCAGCACTCCAGCAGTAGCCCGGAATGGCACTCCGGTTAATCAATCCAGTCACCGGGCTAATACTATGTTTTATCCAAGGGTAAACAGAGAGTTTTCCTCGATGACAGAGACGTGGGGCCCGGTGGGTGGCCGGCACGTTCGGCAGCGTCGACAGTGTCAAACAATTCCAATCGTGCTCCCGCCTCGCCTACTCGTGGCTGCTTGTCAGCTTCTTTCTTTCGAAAACCCAAGCCGGCCGTTGCTGAGCCAAATCGCTCACCTCACGCTCTTGTGAAGTCGTCTGCGCTGCAGGCTTCTCACAATTCTTTTGGCTTCTCTCATTCAGGGATGTTTTTATCCTTTTCTAAACAACATTCGAATTAGTACAACTTTCTATCCATGTGTTTTGGAATATTGCAGGTTTCACCTTTTCTTTCACCTCATTCCAATATTCTTCAGGTTCCTCTGTTCTGTTACAAAGTCTCTTATATATACTTTTTTTTGGGCAAAAGAAAGGCTTTATTATATTTCATTTCAAGAGAATATGGTTTATGTTATAGGCCTTGTTTAATTGGCAAAAAACTTAAAAAGCACTTGCTGGAATTTCAGAAGCACTCCCAGAAGCGATTTAGTTTGTTTATGATAAATATTATCCTATCATTATGTAACTAGGCTCAAAAAGATTTGTCACCGTGTCTACATCTAAACCGTAGCATTAGTTATTTTATTTACTCACATTTTTTTCACTGAAATATATGTTTTTTGATGTATTTAATGTGATGTGATAGAGAGTGGAAGAATTTAGAGGGGGAACTAAACAAGGCCTAAGCTAGTCACATGCTCGTCGGTCGCCACAAAGATCTCGATTGCATCCATCGAGTTACCGACACGGATGGTAGCGTCATGTCCAATCCATGTTAGTTCAGTAATGTCCATCAGATCTTTGATTGCACCCATCGCAACACAACATCGAGTCGGCCTCAATGGTTACCGACAGTTCAGAGCAGCAGCGCATCACGCAACATCTAGACATCGCAATCTGTATGACAGAATGGGACAAAAACCAGGGCGAAAAGCAGAGATCTCATGATGCAAAAATACAAACTCCATCGAGTTTATTTGACCAAAATATCAGCTATAGAGGCAGGCATGGACAACACGTCTACCAGACAACATCACTCTATGGTCTATGCTGCTCTTATATGCCGGCCTAGTACGTAGTCGGCAGCACCAGTTTAAGGCCCAGATTTTGAAGCCTGTAGAGAACTCCCCCATGGAAAATTCTTATTCGTCGCCCGTCGTTACCGCTAGCCCCAACAACAGCCAACAGCCGTTCTTTACATGCCTCTAGGCCTGGCTGCAGTCATGGCAGGACCGGCTTGTCGCAGCAGCTGCACGCAGGCGAGAATAGCGAAGCAAAGTGATGAATGGTATGGTTCTTGAGAGAGAAAGAAGCTGGGCATACTGGTTGGTCAAGAAAAAGATCACCTGGAAGTAGGATTCCAGCTTCTGTCTGAGGACTCCATGCTCCCTCTTCAAGTTCTGGAAGGACCTCATACAACTGCAGAAACAAAAGGCAGGTGTATCAGTAATGGCTGATCAACAAGTCTCGTTCAGAGAGAAAAAAGTTACTGCCCATCCCATAACAGACAAAAGGATAACTAGCCCGTGAAACTGTCAATAAAGAAGGGCTGGACTGCCAAAGCCAATCCAATTAGTCCCAACTGTTGAAGAAAGAGGAGCAGGAGCATGCAGTAGAAGCCAAACCAATGTCCTAACTGTTGAAGAAAGAGGAGCAGTAGAGCATGTGTAGCTAGTACGGTTCCACATGACATGGCCAAAGCCATAAGTGCATCAAGGTGGCATTGGCTGTGTTGCTGCTTTCTGCAAAGTGCCCACCTTGGGTGCTCAAATATCAATGGGAACCAGAGAACCTTTACATGCCTTTTTTTCAAGGGAGTGAAAAATTTGGCTTGAGCAGCCATCGTCTTAAGATTCACGACCCATAGTTAACAATTCAAAGCTCAAAAAGAAAATCACTGTGCAAATTACAGACAGAGTGGGAGGGAGATACCCTTCAGCATTCTCATCTCCACAGCTATTCCTGAATGAGGTACACTCATTCTTCATCCTAGAAGCACCAATGCTGTCACCGGTAGTGTTATGTTAGGCATGAATAGATCATACAAGACATAAAGTCGTTTGTAAACACATTGTCAAAATATCTATGTATCATTGTACAATTGTATCATATTCACATGATATAAGCTGTGACAGTAATACCACAATATCTTCTATACAACGTTGTTACATTGATATATGCATGAACACACCTTTTAGTTTGTAACACACATATTTAGGATGGGACTGATCAAACTGATATTTGCCTTTTGCATTAGCAGATCTCATCAAAACAAAATATGCTACACATTTTTCTCCGAGCATTGTTACCAACCATTTTGCCAGGCTATGCATTTCAAAATCAACCAAAAATATTTAAGCATCCAGGCAAATGTAAGAAGTAACAGATGGGGATGAAGACTTGTTCAGGTTCTTCGCCTGTCGAGGCTATATAAAGGGTAGAAAAGAAAAGTTGTTTTATAATACATTTTAGTTTTGTCTCCATGTTGGTTTCTTGGCAAAATAAATTAGGTCTGATGATAAATTAGTTGAACACTTGTTAATATTTGAGAGTTAACAGTATAGGTAACACATGAACAAGAACAACAGTCAAAAACCCAAACATTATGATTTCCAACTCAGGAAAACGACCTGGGTATATGTGGCTCTCCTCCACCTGGCAGTGTTTTTCAAATCTAAGTTGGATCAATTGTCAGAGAAAGTGGGATTTCTCTCCCACACCAAAAGAGGTGTCCAACATTTATAACGAAAAACAAGTTCAAACAACCTTTCATCAATAGTTCTGTCACATAGCCATGCATGATATATGCAGTCAAAACAAAGACAGAAGCAACTATGGATAGACCAACCTAGAACAGCTTCCTTTTTAATTGCTGCATGTTTGCATCCCATCTACTGAAATCTCTGGGGTTGTTCTCCTGCACAGTGTTGTTAGATTACCAACAAAACTTGATGTCACTGAACATGTAAACAGAACAAAGTGTTGTCCTAGTTTATGACATTGCAGCTCTCCTGCGCATTCAAGAAAAAAGACATGGCCAACACTTACATAGCTTGCTCAATATTTGTCATTAGCCTGGTTGAGTTCTTGAGAAACAAGGAAACAACTTCTTCTGTAAAATTAGGGCTGGATTCATCCTGCAAGTCTTCAATTTGACAAAATTGCTCATCCAAGTATCCCTGTCATTACAATATGGAAAATCAGCTAACATTTTAACAGAACACATTAAAGTAAGGTAGATAGCAGAATTTGATAAAAGAAAAAAAACCCAATGTGGCCATGAAGATCTTGGCATCAGTTTGGCCCATACTAACATTTAGTGGGAATTCTAAGTTCTACATAAATAACTTTGACACAATTCAACATTTTTGTTTCACTTTCTGTCAACTAATATGAAATGATGCAAACGATTTCCCCAAAAACACTCTTTTTGTAAACAGAATATATCACAAAGTCATTATAGATAGAAAGGATTGAGAAGTAGAGTAGCACGACCTCCCAAGTGAGTTCTTCCTGTGGTTCATAGTATATTGGTATATGCAACACTTGAACAACATTAAACACACTATTGACTGGACCAAAAGGTGAGCATAACCTGATCAAAAGAGGCTCCTTTTCAAGGATGCTGCCTGGCGCTACAAATTAGAATATTCCATTTATAAATGAATGCCTTCAAGGTAGAGTAGGAACAAAACACATATGCAACTGGTTGGTCACCTTGCTTGTAAAATAGTTGGCTACGAGATCCATTTATATAGCCCAAGGAGGCAATTGCTATCGTCCAACATGAATAGAAGTGAAGATATTTCAAAGTATGAACAACAAATATTAGCATGCCACGTACAGAAGGGATTTTACTGCCAAGGTGTGCACGCCTATCCACATTTTGGACAATGACTTAAACTGCTGTGTATCTGATGCTCCTTTGAGGTGCATGTTGTGCACACTTGGCCTGAAGAAACAATATCTTCTTTCAACAAAGCAGACTGATTAGTACACAATCCAAGAAGACTGCCATTTCATTGGTTATCCATAAACAATCTTCCTGGCCAATGTTTCCCCCCAAACTATATTATTTGTGATGAAAAATGCTAACATTTCAAAGCATGGTCAATAATAATACATGAACATCCCAGGGTCCATTTTCTATTTTTCTGTGATTTACTATGAATTTTAAAAGATGCGGTTAAACCCGCCGCCGTCCTTGCTGCCCCGTGAGGGTATCAACTCTAGTTTTCTGCCTTTCAGGTCAGCAGAGTTTTCTTTTTTTTCCCTCACATATTATTTTAGTTTTTACTTGCTCTATCCGTTTTTGTACTAGGCAGGTCTTCAATCACTGGAGAACAAGGAGATGCTGGAACTTGAAGCAGAGAGGTACCAAAAAGGGTTGGCATTGCACTTTCACCAGCAGGGAAACAGAACATGGCCAAGAAGTGGCATTGATAACTCTGGATAGTGTTGGAGCTTACAAGATGGTAAAGAAATTAAATAAATATTCTAGCATCTGTAGGGCGACACATTGCTACAGATGTGTAAAAGCAAAAGCAATTATCATATGATGATGTCAGTGGACCAAGTTTTACACAAAGTGTTTGCTAGGTCAAGTGTTTGCTACAGATGTGTAAAAGCAGAGCAATTATCACAAAAAAAGTCTCCATACATTATCATAGTTCATATGCATATATGATGATGTCCTTTTATATTCAAATAATTTTGTGTATTTAAGTTTATGAAATATTCTAGCATATGTAGAATGACACATTGCTGCAATGAATATGCTGTTTGAATGACACAAGGAGGCTTGAGTTTTTGCCTCCTCAAAGTTCAAGAATAACGATTGGAGAATTAGAATAGTACCAAGAGATACCTACTTTTTGCACTGAATGAAAAAAGTTGGACAAAAGAAAATGACTTCAATAGTTTCTTTCAGCAGTTACGAACCATAAATCTCAGATCACTGGAGACTGGACCACATAGCAGAAAGGGGTAAAAACAGATTCACTCAATGATTGGTCCGCCGAAAGTGCCCTTCACACCTCAATCTTCACATCTTGATAAGAGAATCTGATGTGGAGTGAAACAACCACAAAGCCTACTGATGGAACAGATCAAAAAAGAAAATTCTAATAGATCAAATTCATGACAATGAAGGTTGAAATGAATGGACAAAATTGTCTGAATGCAAGTTAAGCAGTTGCAACCATCCTGAATGATAAATCTGTTCACAAAAAGATCTGATAAAAATGTTTTCACTATACAACCCGACAGTGATATTACTTCCCTTTTATCAACAGAACATTCTCATGACAACATTCTTACAACAACGCACCAATCTCAACATACAACAGGTAATGAAATATCTCGTTAGTCGCTAGAAATTGCATGAGCAAACAATAGTAGTTTAGTATTCTCAAGTACCAAATTGCAAGTTGTTCTGTTTTCTAGTTACATAGCTTTTTGCTATGCACCTAGATATACATTGTCTAGCTACTTCATAAAAGCTATGCTAAAAAAAGACCAGAACAGATTACTAATTGGAATGGAGGGAGTTATATCTTTGTACATCACACTAACGATTTGAAAAGCTTAACGTTTACCTGAGGTGTTTCTAAAAACAGCAGCAACAAAACCATTACTTACAATACATGCTTATGCCAATACACGTTTGGGCAATTCTTGTAGTGTTAAATGTTACTCACTTCATATAAGATTTTACTTGATGCATCCAATGAACAGGATATCATAGATGGTGGACCACTGTCCTATGATGAGAATATGAGATTCTCTGATCGTGGCCTGAGGCACCATATACACGGCACACATGGCATACATATCCTCTTGCATACGTGTAACGGTAACGAGTCTATCACTCTATCTATAACAAATTAGCAATGGCTTCTACCAGCTGAAGAGTATAGGTATTCAGCATGCCCTTCATAGTACAATAGCAGGTTAGCAAACACAAATGCAACTTCCTGTAAAATAAACAGCATCCGCGTAGTGCGAGTGTGTGACATAAGCTTTTTACAGTCGAGGATTAGCACCAGCCTCAAAATGGCAAAAAACTCTATTCTCTAGTCTGTTTTTCCCTTTAGGAGATCCTTGTTTTTTTCATATATATGTTCAATTGCCTTTTGAAACTAAGATTTCAATCCTAAAGCCTAATTGAATCTGCAGGCATACTAATAAATGGTGTGCTCCATAGACAGGTAGTATTGTATCATGCAATTATATCGCTAAGTCAGAACTCAGAAACATCAATGTCCAAGCATCACCAAAAGGAGCTACATAGAACACAGGTTGAGAATTTATCAGAGATGCACACAGCGTGCTTCTAGTGGCATTGCAAGTCTAGCTCGATGGTCTATTTAACTGAAAAAACAAAAACGAATACCCAAGTTGGGCAACCTTGTCGCGTTGGTATTGGCAATGTGTGTCGAGAGAGAATACACTACCTCCTTGTAGATATCTTGATTCCTTAGCTGATGTGAAGGCACACAGCAACACATTCTCTCAGTGACATCCATATTGGGGGGCAAAGCAGCAGCGATGGCTACACAGGCCACCATAAACGACTGGTCCCCGATTCGCCGAGCAATCCGGACGTCACCTGCTCAGTTCGACGGATCAGCGTGGAGCCTGGACGAAATCTAGCACCGGAATCTCGAAAATAATCACACAAATGCTTGGGAAAGAAAAAAATTGATCACAAGTTCACAACACGGTTGAAGGCACAAACCCCGACAGGATCACAGGAGCACCATTGAGAGTGCACGTCCCCCTTCAGGAGAGCTGGAGGGGAGGATATGGGAGGGCGAAGCGCGCGGGAGTGGCTACTGGCGAGGCGTTAGGCCGCCGGCTCAACGGCGGCGGCGAGTGCACGCCGCGCCAGCGCGCGGGCGGGTGGTAGGTATTTAATGACGTGTCGGTCCTTCGCCGGCCCATGGGTGTTCTATCGGCTGGCCACGGAATAGGAAAAAATAGGTCGTTACCTGTATGGGGGTGAAAACTTGGCCGGCGGTATGAAGCGAGGTGCACTTTCAAAACCAGGCCCCATCCGGTGGGGCAGGGCCGGCCGGGAGCTTCTGATGCCGGTTTTTCTTCTGACGGCGGCGGAAAAATTTGCTAAACGGCCATATTATATAAGGGGTATTGTAGATCTGCGGACGTCGGATTTTCATTTTTATGATTTTTCTGTGATTCTTATGAATTTTTAAAGATGCGATTCGTTACGAGCCCCATGGTTGCGGCGGCGGGGCCCTGCGTCGCGGACTAAAGGAAACCAGTTTTTGGGTTTTAAGTAGAGCCCAGTTCGTAGTTTGCGGTGCGCCGCGAAGCATCCAGAATCGGGCTGCCGGGATAGGACGAGGATGGATGGGCCGTATTATACGTGGGCCTGAAGCTAGAGGGGAAAAAGGAGAGCTTGACCGCGTCGAGGCTCCAGAAGTGTCTACGGAAACGTGGGCCGCGACCTCCATCCAGCCCAACAGAAAGGTGAGGGAGACGAACCGAAGAATCGATCGGCAAATCTCGCCTGCGTTTCTAGCGCGTGGTGTGGTGTCGCTTGTCTCCGTCCCCGGCACCGGCGGCGTGATGGCGGACTGGGAGGGGGATCCCGGCGCGGGAGCGGCGGCAGATGGAGGAGATCCTGCAGCTCGACATGGGAGGAGCTCAACGTCGAGGTCGTCGACGACAACGATGAGGAAGAGGGAGGAGGGAGGGAGGGTGACGACAACGAGGGAGGACGACGTCGTCGATGTCTTCCTCAGGTGACCCTGAAGGCCACGGGCCACCGCAATAACCCTTCCTTCCGCGAATTCCAACATAGGGTCCCTGTGTGCTGCTCTGTGTATTTTCCCTCTGTCTTTATGCATGGATGCTACTTATCCATTTCCTGTACCAGTTGGTTTACCGATTACCAAAGGTCTACCCAGTGCAGTTAAAATTTTCCGCAACATTTCAAGGTGGTAATCTGGAGGCTGTGTATGGAGTTCCTTAATCTTATGAAGATCTTAAGGACCCCAAATTCAGCCTTGAAGAACTAGTGTATTTTCTAGGATGAGGAGTTGGGGATTTCAGCTTAAAGGAACAACTCTGGATTCTGGAAAGCCAGGGGCTGGGACAGTGTTAACTTTGATCGCTTTGTGATTATATTTATTCATTCTTGAAGTGTTTTGTGTTTTTTGTTTCAACTGGATCATGATCAAAGTGTGATGACCTTTACAATTGGAGTGTAGCTTAGAGCAATGCTAAGTCTGGCCTTACAATTTTTTGTGCTTATTCACTTCGTTCTTATATACAGAAAATGGTGCCTTTGGAGACCATCTGCAAACTTTTCATAGTATTTTTCGATATGTTTATCCGAATTCATTTAACCATTTGAATGTTTCTATTTATCAGAGATAACAATGGGGATGGAGTGGCTAGCACCTCTGACCGTTCACATTCAATACAGCTCTAGCCTCATTGCACACCTACCTTGGTGGTAAATGTGCTACCTAGTCTTAACATATTTATCATGCCAATTGCACACTGTGAAGTTCTCTTTTTTATATCACTCAGAGGTTGATGATATACGGGGTAGAGTTACTCTCTCTAGATAATGGCACAGTCCTGAACTTACCAATGTTTTTATCTTCAAGGTAATGGCTGATTGTAGTATTCTCTTTCCTACATTCTTTCTTTTTTCATCTTATCAGTCTTTATATCTTTTTGGTGATGATGGTCAATCTTTATATTAAGGGTGATAAGTACACTTGCTCCAATTCCACCATACTTTCATTTATCTTATTTTTATCTGCTCTTCTAAGTTGCAGTATGCTCTTTCTAACTGGCTGGACACAATTTTTTTTCCATATAGTTGCTGGTATTATTTAGCCTACCCCATTGGGACAGAGGCTAAGTTGTTGTTGTAGTTGCTGGTATTATTTGTGGGTATGTGGAAATTCGTCTTGTTTTGTAGTAGTATTATCATGTCAGAAACGTATTCATAAAGCAAATATAGGATGTGCAAAATTCAACATGCTCATGCATGGTGCCCAATAAGAATGTCCAGAAGGATTAGGGTTTCTCTTGATAATCAAGAATGTTTTTGCGATTTGTACTAGTTTTGTGTGATCCTTGAATGGATATGGATATGGGTTATGTGAAAAAAAACTTAGCCTTTGCTGCAAAGCCTGTGCATTAGAGATGGGACACACATCCACCGATCTTTCACTTCACTATGCAGAACTATGCATTAACAGATTGCAGCCGTAATTTAAAACTGTCATCTCTCATAAACAGTGTATCACAAAATAATGGTGCATTTTGGTTTTGCAGGTGTTGTCCTATTTCCTGGAGCTACCCTGCCTCTCAGAGTAATTGAGGATAGATTAGCAGTAACTATCGACAAAGCTTTGAGGCTGGGGCGTGCTCCATGCACAATTGGTGTGGTGCGTGCCAATCATGTTAAATTCAGCTGCTAGCTTGCTATTTTTTTCTTGTGGATTTTATTTTGTATTGATTGTGATCAATTGCCCAGGTCCTCATCGTCCAACTCCCAAATCATCTACATTTTGCTACTGCTTCTGTTGGAACAACCGCAGAGGTCTTGCACACCTGTTTCTATTGTGATTTTTGTTTTAGTTTTTGCAGACCAGTTGCCAATTGTTCACAAATTTTCATGTGGTTGGATGACTTTTAGATGACAACTGAATCATATGTGTGTGCAATGCCATGTGTCAATCGTTTTGTCCCCCCTGGTTGAATATTGTTGATCTTGCATGCATAAAGCTTCAAGATTATCTCATGCATAGTATGATTATGAACATTAACATGTTAATAGACATCTCACAGGCTTCATCCCCTTTTAGTTATTTAATCAACATCATAAGTTGCAATAATTTCTTCTTAAAACACCCTGTTCAGCTCAACTCATATTGTTTTTGGTCATGTTATAGATCACGTCAACTTGGAAGGTTGGATGATGGTTCACTAAATGTTGTTGCCCGTGGGCAGCAAACGATTTAAACAGGAGGCACATTGGATTGATGCCCGATCGGGTGGTAAAGTTCAATCATGTTCTCATTCTTTTGAAATAGAACATTTTAAGAATATAGCTAACTTCATTTTCTCTTCTCAATAGGTGTGGGGTGAGGTACAAAATTATTGAAGAAGATACTCCCTTGAGAACTCCTAGAGATGCATTTGCTCAGCTAGCTGCATGTAATAACTTCAATCTGCACGCTTCGTCATCAGTCATCAGTTTGATATGTCTCCTATCAAAGAAGACCATATAGATTCAGAACTAGAATGTGATACTCCATCTTCAAACAGTAATATAAGCAACCCTTCATCAATGGATACAAGGTTGTGGCATCTAGGTTCACAATCAAGTGACTCAATGAAATCATCCTCAGATGAAGATGGAGATTCAATGGACATGCGATTTGGGAGGCGGAAGCAACATTCTGTGAGGGAAAGTGGTGCATCGTGGTCATTTAGACAAAGAAAACCAACATGAGCAATGAGAATAATCTTTGCTTTACTCCTCTCCAATCATTGCCAATAGCAAAAGCAAGAGATGCTAAAAGCGGGGCGACAGTGCCATGCTTACTCAAACAAGGCTTTTCAGGCACCATTATCATTTTGGCCACGGTGGGTATATGAAATGTATGATTCATATACACTTGCTCGCATAACGCTGCAGGTATAGAAATCAATATCATCAACCTATTTTGTATGTCTGCAATCTTGTAAAAACTTTGTTCCTGTCACCTAAGATAAGTGCAAGTTGTCTTAGGTGTCCCTAAATGTTTGGTCAATTGTTTGAATACTGTTGCCTTTGTTGCAGAGTTATGGAGACAAATAATTGCAAATCCAAGCATGGATGATCATGTAAGAAAGCCAGATATTTTGTCATTTCACATCGGAAGCAAACTTCCAGTCTCAGAATCTGTGAGACAAAAAGTTCTGGAGATTGATGGAACTTCGACGCCTACAGAAAGAAATTCAGCTTCTCAAGGCCTTTAATCATATTAAATGCAGAAATTGCCAGGTAATAGTCTACTGTATCTGGAAAGTGCTATTTTAACGAAGTATCCTAACATTTTAATTGGTATTTGCTCTGTAGTTTCGAACAAAAGGTTTTGTGTGTAGTCAAATGGTATTACAGATATGATCTTGTTGATTAACTTTTTAGACCTTTTGGCTGCCCCCTTGTCTATTCATCATAAGGTATAGTCTAGTTTAAAGTTGGAGGCAGAGGCAATAGGTCTCATTGGTTTGCTGTTGCATGCCCCATGATGATTTAGTGAAAAATGACATATAGATCAAGTTGTTTGATACTTATGGCTTAATGTTGGCCACACGCCATACTACAAAGTAAAACATACATAATTGAACCTGTGAATTTTTAGATTATTTTAAGTTTTACCACTTCATCATTTACTTTGCCAACTTGTTTGTTTTTCCTTCTACAGTCTTGTATAGCAAAACGTAAAGTGACATGGTGGTAATGTCTACTGATGGGGTTCTGGTGTTTATGTCAACCTCATGGTTTTGTCCATGAGGCATTACAGTCAGCAATGCAACTGGGGTAGCCCCCTCATTGGAAATCCTTCTAAGGTTTACAGCTGGTTTCCTGGGTATGATCTTTGTTCAAGTTGTTTGTTGTTTGAATGTTTGTTTGTGTCTGGATTTTTCTGTAGCACCAGTTATGAAATCAAATTTGACAATGCCACTTGCAACTTTAGTAAACACTTCTTTTGCTGTGTAGATATTCGTGGACGGTGGCAGCATGCATGGGTTGTGAATCCTACATCGGCTGGCTGGTCAGAGCTACCAAGAAGAATCTGCGGCCTAGGTCATTTTGGGGATCCGCAGCTCACAAATTGCAGATGACACACAAGTAGATCAGAGCGACTGATGCTCCAAACGTCCATGCATATAAGGCCATTGTAGCAGTGAACTACTAAGCAATATATGACCTGGTGTTCCCAATCGTAGTGCACTCTTCCTGTCGTCTCTAGTTCATACGCCCAGTGACTGGCTGTCTTTTTATCTCTTGTCGTAGTAGTGAGTAGTGACAGTGAAGTTCCTTTGTAAAATAAACACTTTCTCAGGGTGTTGTAATTGCTTTTAGTGCCCTGCAAATTGAAGGGTTTTTACGGAATCCTTTTTTTGGGTGGGGTGGGGCCGGCGTCTAAATATGATATCAGTTGCAGATGTTCCATGGTGTGGGATGGGTGAAGGCCGAAGTATCTTTTTCTGTTTGGAGCCGTGATGGGTTTATCACTTCTAAGAAGAACAACCCATCGACGCGCTCAGGCAGGTGCCTCGGTGTGGTCGCAAAATGTTCATAGTATGAAAGTACTGGTGTTGCTACAGTAGATAGGTGGTTTCCCCTTTTTTTCCGTGGTTTCGCCTCCTACGCCCTTGAAAAAATCATTTTTGCATTCGCATCACGCTTTCCTAAAAATAAAAAAATAATTGCTCGGGAATCTACCGGATTATATCTACACAATGAATATATCAAAAGAAAATACAAAAAATAGGCCCGACCCAAAAACTTATATAGGCCTGCAAGGTGAGAGAAGCTATATAAGAAAAGGTGACTAGCTCGATCTGCACTGTCGCCATTGTTGGCAGAATGGATAATGATGGCACCATTTTTCCGTGTTTGAGGTGATCGATGAAGAGATCCAAGGAAGAAATTTTTTAAAAAAGGTGGTGAGGAGGTGGCCCCCAGGGTATATGAACTTGTTCTTGAGCTGTGCAACCAATTCTGAGTTAGCTAAAAAGGTTCGGGTTTAGAAAGTTGAGTTGGACTCGTCCATGCTCTCCGGGTTCTCGATGTTCACTTCAACCAACAGTTACCTAGGTTTGGGATGGACCGGCTTATTTATCTTTGGTACCGGGATCAGCTCAATAGAATGATTGTCGGTCTGGTTTGATCCAATAAGGTGTCAAATATGGTAGGCTTTGTCCGCCTTCAGTTCCAGATGGGTTTACGCAGGCTTTAAGGTCTGAAGTCTTGATCCCTTCTCAGTATTCAGGTGTACATATTTCCTCGCGCCAAGCCTGATCCCAAAATTCCATAGGCCTCAAGGTGACAGAAGCATCGCCCTAAAAGAAAAGACGCCGCCGGCCTCTGAAATATTATCCTACCATTGTTGGCAGCCAGGATAAATGATGCAACCCATCTAAACTGTTTGAGGTGATTACGATGTGAAGAGGATCCAAGGAAGAAAAATTGCCGCCATGGAATGGCTGAGGAGGGATGCCCCGATGGCCTTTTCATGACTTGTTCTTGAGCTGTGCATTATAACTAAACACACCCAGCCAAAAAGTAGAGTGTTTGCTGTAGTGATTGAAGAGGATCAGGGGAAGCCAAGTCTGCAGAAGCAGGTGCTGTTCCCCTTCAACCAACAGTTGCAGTGAATCGACCATATGTATTTGTACGCTTTACACCTCTATGAGCTAACGATAACGATGGTCGGCCTGGTTAATCCAACAGGTGTCTACCAATAGGCAATGCAACAGTTTCAGCCTGACAGCCTTGCTAGGTCGCATATTTGACAGCAGCCAACTGCGTATGGCATGGCAGTGATTAGCGAAGCTATAGGTACAGGTGCTTTTTTTTGAGCCAGAATCTATGGAGCCACTAGCGATGGTAGTACGCCGAGGCAGCTGATGGCAATGCAACAGTTTCAGCCTGACAGCCTAGGGAGGCCGCACAAACAGCAGCCAAGAAGCAGGAATGCATCAAGCTGACTCTAGGTACGATTTTGGACATGTTCAGCCTAAAGATGCTGCAGAGACATGCAGATGAGACACCGGACTGGCGGAGTCCTCCCGTGAGGGGAGACATTCCAGCTTCATGAAAAAATATATTCCAGCTTCCTAAAATTTGCCTCATGTTCATGAGAAAGAGTGAACCGTATTTTGGAACAAAACGTCCTAGGATTACAAGAAAATTGTTCCATATTCAAAAGAAATTGTTTTAGGTTCACAAGAACATTTGGTCCATATTTATACAAATGTTCTAGTTTATAGGAACAATTGATCAATGTTTAGAGGGAAAACCATTCTAGATAGTAGATTCACAAGAAAATGTACCATTCTAGGTCGAAGAAAAATGTTCCATGTTAAAAAAAAAAAAATAGTTCTAGATCTTCAAATAGAAAATTGTTTCATGTTCAAACAGAAGTGTTTGTAACATCACGAGGTAAAAAGGTTCCACCACCTTAATAAAAAAATCATTTTCTCATTTGCAATGTTTCTATAAAAAAGTAGGAGTATAGACTATTACCATTAATGGTTTCGCTAGTTTAAACCCAAATTATAAGCAGTAAGAAAAAAAAAAGAAAAAGAAACGGCCCATGTCCCAGGACAGAAGAAGGCCCGTCGTGCGGGTGCGCTTTGCTCCACCTCGGCCGCCGTTCTCCTCTCCCCGCCCCGCGTGCTCTGTCTCTCTCGGCAACGACTCGGCTACCGCCGCCGCCGCCCTACGCCTCTTCGTCTTCCCGCGCCGCCCCGGAGTTCTCCGAGCCGGTATGTCTCCATCCTCCTTGTCTCGTTTTACCGTCGCCCATGGCCGGCGCTGGTCACATGCCTGCGCAGATCGCCCACGACCGCATCCCCTGTTCGGCCTGCGGAGCTCGCCTCGGCGGCTGCTGCGCCTGCCAAATCTGCCTCCCGCCCGCCCATGCGTCGCGGCTTGCTGGAGCCACCTTCTGCTCGACGCCTGTTTCGCGGTCTCCTGGAGTTCACACGTACTGCTCGCCCCTTGGTGCGCGGCCGGCTGCAGCTCGCTTCTGGATTTTGGATATGTTTAATAAGTGAAGAACGGCTTGCTGCAGCTTTCCCCTTATGCGCTGTAGGTGTCAATTAGGCTAGTTTTTGGATTTATTAAATAGCTGAAGAAGGTGTTATTATGAGATGGCCAGAATTTCCAGTAGAACTTATCTCAATTTCATGAGATTTTATAGACCCATTGAGTATTATCTGATTGTTGTAGACAGATTAAGGTCTTATCATTTAGTTGTTTAAGGTGATTTTTGTGTGATCTTGAAAATTATTTAGAGTTGGGTTGATCTGTTCTTTGCTCTCAGCCGTACCAAATTGTTGTTACCAAATATCCATTCCATTAATACTAACACACTTTACATATAAAATGCTGGCCTTGGTAGTTATAAGTTATCTATAAAATATAGGTGGGAGAAAATAGGGAGGCTGAAATGAGAGTTCGGTTGGAGTACAGAGAAAAAATGAGGGCTGGAATCTGGATGAGGGATCCTCATTTAGGGAGTAGGGGGCAAATTTTGAGGTATCGGTTGTAGTTGCCCTAAGCTATTTTGGCTATAGGATCTGACCTAATTGCAGGCGTGTACATATATTATTATGACTGCTAATTGCAATTCTTTTGCAAAAGATTATCAGGTGTACAAGTGTGTACCCATTTCCTTTTACTGTGTCCGCCCCTGTGATGCTGCCAAAATTATATATTTGGGCCTTTGTGGTCTCAAAGTCTCAGTTACTTCGCTGGAATAGAAAATGGGTATTTTACAGTGGGTCAGTGGTTCACTGCAAAATAGTGACGGGAATACGGGATTAGTTGGCTTACCTCACTACAACTGCTTGCCTTCATGCCTTTAGGAAACGTCTATATGACTAATAGTCCATGCTGTATCTGCTTCTATATATTTTTTTTAGAGAAAAGGGTCTCCCTCTCTTTTATTCAAAGAATAAAATGATCCATAGCCTCTCATTCTATATTATTACTACTGCCTGTTTGTATGAAACTGCCTTTTTCAAGAGCATTGTCATGTTTGCATTTTAGTTACTAAACTGAATCTGAATATGTGCGACCCCAAATATATGCTTTTTTTTTTTTAGGAAACCGCAAATATATGCTTGATCTAGTGCTGATTACACCATTTGATTGAATAGCTAGTTGAATCCTGAATTCATCTTTTTCAACTCTGAAATTGTCCTCGGTAACATACTCTATTATACACATAAAGCAAACAGCTAGATGATGGTCACCATGCTCAATTTTTGTATTTTTCGGATAGTGTTCTCCCCTTCTGTATTATACATACACTGTCCTTTGCTTTGATGTTATTGTTTGTTAATGTAAAAACTCTTTAGCTGCTAGTGGATCAGAGTATGTTCCAAAAGCACACCATGCTAACACCATGGATTCCGTAAATCTTATACCACCTTCATTCATTGTTATTTGACATTTCAGACGCCCAAATTGGCCTGTGATTAGTTGTATTTTGCTGTAAGAAGGTAATGACTGCAGGGAATACTGTCATACTATCAGTTCTATTTTGCTGTAAGAAATGTCAAGTGATGATAACAGGAGGGAATACTGTCATACTTTATCTATCTAGTTACCTTTCATGTCCTATTCATCAAAATTTATGTACTAGACAACTAGTACATCTGGCTGATTTTGTCCATGTACTAACAATGTTGTGTGCCTTCATGTCCTGCAGTATAGACCGTGAACCTCTACAGCTTGACCATGGCGGGATTCAGTAGCCTTGCACCCAAGACCAGGAACCTGGTGGTGGCTGGGGGACTGTCTGCGTTCGTGCTCGGGGTCTACTACTACACCATGAGAGCGGTGGGAGGCACGGACGAGCTGCAGGTTGCGATTGACAAGTTTGAGGAGATGAAGAAGAAGGATGCTGCCAGAAACTCCAACGCAGGCGGATCATAAGCGCGCCCTTCCTTTCTCTGTACTAAACTTGGATCTGCAGGCTGACTTGATAATGTAGTCAAGTTGCTCAATAGGCCAAGACCATATCTAGTACTGTGTAATAACAAGTAATGAGTGGTACTCTTTATCAGATTGATGAGCTTGACAGCTTGTGCTTTGACCTTTGAGGAGAAATGTACACTCGAGTGTTTTGGTCCTAGTAGAATAATAGTTTTTTTTTTTTTTTTTTTTGAAGAGTCACCGGGGGGGAGTTTCTCCCCACCTGAATTTTATTTCAATGGCCCAAAGTGGCCTTATAGCATGATGTAGTTTACAACCTCAGCAAGGAGCTGTTACAAGGCCATGTAAAAGGCCGAAAAGGAGCTGTACAAGAATGTATAAGATCTATCTCAGTAGTGTCCTAGTAGAATAATAGTGGCCGCAATGTCTGAATTTTCCTGATATAACTTGGTGAGATGGAAATTTTGTGGCATAATAACACGTATTTCCTTGTGAGATTTCCTTTCTCTAGCTCTCTGTGGCCACGCACTTCATGCATATTTGCTGCATTGGATCTTCTCTCTCTGAATGTAAAGAATGAGCAACCGCTGAATTTCGTAACTGATGGTTCATTTGCAATTGTGCGCTCGGACATATGGTGGATAACAGATACTCGCACACCGAAGCGAGTCATGAAAGGCTATCTGTATACTTTTAGCTATGTCCTAGTAGCAAGGACTGGCCCATGAGTCCACCCGTGAAACCAAAGTGTACGCTGTTTGTTTACCGCGGGTTTTCTGTGATTTGATCAGTGCGCAATTGAGGAAACATTGAACGCAGCAAAAATACCAGAGGCCAAGAGGAACAGTGGTCGGAACAAATTCGATCACGGGGTGAGAACAATCCAGCGTGTCAGACAATCCCCTCACACACCAAACCCAAACCCCAGCCGAGAATTTTACTCCGTAGTAGACATCCGTACTACACCAGCCGGCACGGTCTCCAAGACAATTCCATTCCATCCATCCAGCACGAGAAAAGGCAGTGCGGCGGGCGCAACTGTAGCGTGCGTTTTATCTGTCCGGATGCCATCTTCGCTAATGCGACACGGCGAGCAGCGCCCCTCCCTCCGCCCCACCCCCCCCCGGCCGGACGCGACCACCTGCATGTGCCACGCGCCCACGCCGGCACGCCCACGCCCACGCCGGCACCCACCGGCCGCGGCTAGATGCGCGCGCATGCGGCGCAACAAAACCAACCAACATAACAGCTTCTCTCCGCGCCCGGCGCGCCTCGTCGTCACTCGTGAGCCGCGTCATTCCCGTCCGCCGTCCGCGCGCACGCGCACGCCCCCGTGATTCTCCTTAAATTCCCTCCCTCCCGACGCCCTGCCCACCGGAATTATAACCCCGGGCCGGCCGCTTGCTAGTTATTGGCACGCAGAGGCAGCGGTGACCACAGCCAGCCATCCACAGACCACTGCCACCGCGCGACGACCAGACCATGGGCGTGCCATCGTCACGAGCGCGTCTCCGCCTCCTCTGCTGCGTCTTCATCGCCGCAGCGCTGCTCGTCGCGCCGGGGAGGTAGTCGGGAAGCAGCGGCACGGCACGCACACGCGTCGGCTACGGCCCGGGAAGAGCGGCGCTGCGGCGGCGAAGCCGCCGTTGCTGCCGTACCCGGTGAACGCGACGCGTGTGGAGGCCATCGAGCGGCAGTTCACGCGGTGGGTGCGCTTCATGGGCGGCCTCGGCGGCCATAGCACCTACAACCGCGCACTCAACCGCGCGTTCCTGCCCACCCGCACGCTCGTCGTCGATAAGAACCCTGCCGCCGGGAACTTCACGTCCATCCAGGCCGCCGTTGACTCGCTCCCGCTCATCAACCTCGCCCGCGTCGTCATCAGGGTCAATGCCGGCACCTACACGTACGTACATGTGCATCGCATCGCATTGCATCGCATTGCGCGCCCGCCGCGACCTTCGTGCTTGCTGGTTGGTTGCGGACCTCTGTAACCGTGTGCTGTGTGCAGGGAGAAGGTGAACATCTCGCCGATGCGCGCGTTCGTGACCGTGGAGGGCGCCGGCGCCGACAAGACGGTGGTGCAGTGGGGCGACACGGCGGAGACGCCGGGGTCATGGGGCAGACCCATGGGCACGTTCGGCTCCGCCACGTTCGCCGCCAACTCCATGTTCTTCGTCGCCAAGAACATCACCTTCAAGGTTCCCTTCCTTCCTTCCTTCAACCTTCTCGATCGATCGATCTGTTGCTACGAACACGACGAGCCTGACATTGGCAGGCATATATTTCCGCGGTTCCCAGAACACGGCCCCGGTGCCGAGGCCGGGCGCGCTGGGCAAGCAGGGTGTGGCGCTGCGAATATCGGCGGACAACGCGGCGTTCGTGGGGTGCAACTTCCTGGGCGCGCAGGACACGCTGTACGACCACCTCGGCCGCCATTACTACCGGGACTGCTACATCGAGGGCTCCGTCGACTTCATCTTCGGCAACGCGCTCTCCCTCTACGAGGTCAGTATGACAGTAGTATGCATCAGCTTATGCACCGCACCACGTTCCTTCCGTTACAGTTACTGTACACAATAATGCAGCTCCAGCTGAATGAACCCAAGGCATGCCAGTAGCCTGTAGCCACACCTAGCTTCAGCAGCCAGCCAGCCACTGAGAGCATCTCGTTGTACTGTCCCAGCAGTCACAGCGGCCCTCATCTGCTATAGGGGCACTTGTAGGACACAGACATAGACACTGTTAAACCCGGGAGTTGCTCGTTCCTTCCTAGGCAGGGGACTGTGAATCTGTGACGCTGTCCTCCCAGCACCCATTCTGGTACAGTACAACATGCCATTGCACAAGCTCCGCGGCGGCATGTCCACGCACCCAGCGCCACCGATCGCTCTGCTAGCGCTGTTGTTCACTGAATCACAGCCTCTCGTGCTCTGTCCTCGTTTGGCCTCATCTTGTGACTGGCACTGGCCCTACACTCTACCTACAACACGTCCGCCAGGTCCTTGCCATGGAATATACGTACTGTATAGTACGAGCACATTTTGCCTATAGTACGTACGTGTGTAGTGTACCTATGTGTGCTGCTACCACGTACGGTTACTGCCAAGGAGTCACTGAAGAGCAGGTGCAAATGGAATGTTGATGCACATTAACTAATCGACCCCTTTCAGTTTTTAATGGGGTACAGTGAGGTGAACATCTGATGCCGCCCCGTTGTCGTTGGCTGCGACACGGTTGCGGAATGCGGTTTCCTGAGGCCTGCATGTTCCCTGGCCCCAGGCGGCCGTCGGCCCGTGACGCCTGCCATCGTACGATCGGACACCTAGCTCGTCGTCGTCTCCTCGTGCCTGCCTGGCTGCTTTTGCCTTTTACACAGTACACTTTCTCGTGTTCCCGTAGCTTAACCTGAAACATCGCACCTATGAAATGTATGGAAATGATCGATAGGAAAAATGAATGAATGATGATGGAAACTCGATCCAAAAAAACATTGCAGGGTTGCCATGTGCACGCGATCGCGCGGAACTACGGCGCGCTGACGGCGCAGAACCGGCAGAGCCTGCTGGAGGACACGGGGTTCTCGTTCGTAAACTGCCGGGTGACGGGGTCCGGCGCGCTCTACCTGGGCCGGGCATGGGGCACCTTCTCCCGCGTCGTCTTCGCCTACACCTACATGGACAACATCATCATCCCGCGTGGCTGGTACAACTGGGGCGACCCGACAAGGGAGATGTACGTCGTCGTCGTCGCCGCCTCTGCTCCTCCTTTTCATTCGACCCCGTCCGCCGTGCTGACGACGGTTGATTCGTGTGTGCGTGCAGGACGGTGTTCTACGGGCAGTACAAGTGCACGGGGCCAGGGGCGAACTACGCCGGCAGGGTGCAGTGGTCGAGGGAGCTCACCGACGAGGAGGCCAAGCCTTTCATCTCGCTCGACTTCATCGACGGCTTCGAGTGGATCAAGTTGTAGCACTAGCGCGCACCCGGGGGACCGGGACACAGGCCCATTGTTGACACACCATGACCTTATTAGTTATTAATCGCTGTGAATGAATGAAGAGAAAACAAAAGAGTAAATTGTATGCATCATACGATCGACAACTTGGCCATTGGGTGCAAGTTAGAAAAAAAAAACTAAACAAATGTCCAATTTAGTGCAACAGCTAGCTAGGCATGTGGGTCGGAATTGGTCCAATAACTTGTAAAAAATTTGATTTAATGCAACGACTTAGCAAATTAGTGCAGCTACGGTGTCCAAATGTTAGAAATACTATATTTAGCTTGTATTGTGTCATTTTAGATGTTTTTATCTAAAGATAAGACCAAGACCAAAATAAATTTTGGGTTATGCCATCTTTTTCAAATTGATTTTTGCAATATTTTATTGTATTTTTCACGCTTATTTTGTTAACAAATATCTTAGCACTGTGAATTATTTTTTAAAAAAAATACTAATAAAACCTGTTAGAATTAATTGGCATCGTTAACACATGATGTAAACATACTCTTATATGAATTAATTGAAATTGTTAACTTATCGATTATGTGTTTGGAGCCCAATACACCATCTCTTTGTTATAAAATGTGACCAAAGATATCATCGCTGTAATGCTTGGACAATATAGATGCACTGATTTGACAAGCTATTGCACTAAATAGGGCATTTTATAAGTTGTCTAATATGCATATAGTTTTTTTTAGATAATGGAAATAACACAGTTGCCAAGTGGTTGCAATAAATTGAGTACTTTATAAATTATTGGACCAATCTGTACCCACCTTTCAAGCTGTTGTGTGGTGGGTGCAAATTACTTGAAATAAATACAGGATGCAAATACAAAATTCAAAGTTGCGGTTGATGAGGAGGACTGCCGACTGCAGTAGGGCAGTGCAGTACCTTTTTTTATATTTCTTTGAGCAAAAAAGCACTGCAGTCTCTTGCGGCTATTGCGGCCTAAAAGGCCCATGCCTGACATAGACTCTCATTTAAAGAGGCAGGCTTTCATGAATCTGGCCTGGCATGGCCCAGAACTTGCGTCAGGTTTGGTGCACGAGCTGACGTGCTAGTGCAGCCAAGCCCATTTACTCGTTCCGAGCATTCATATTAACATACAATCAAGCCCAGTACTGTTTACTGGCACGCCTAACTGTGTGGAGTATTTAATCTCAAAAAAAAAAAAAAAAAACTGTGTAGAGTATTTTCCTTTCCTCACTATACATTTTATATAAACGGAGGTAAATCCAAGCATTCATATTTACAAGTCAAACTCAACTACCCTCGTTGTCCTCCCTTCCAAGTTCCAACTCGTCCCGTCTTTTCATCAAACACAAAAGGACTCCACAGATCTCGCTGAACATCTGATTCTGAAAGGAGCGACCATACGTCTGCATTACTACTGCAGTAGAGTAATAGTCTTAGCATTTACTCCCCGTCCACGTGTCACGTTTTATTATATTATAATTTTTACTAATTATGGAATAAAAAAAAATATCAATATTTATGATATCAAATATACCATTAGATTGGAATACTTACTTTTTTTAATACACAACTCATCGTTACATGTTGTGGTGGACAGAGGAAGTACTTCCTTTGATTTAGAGACCATGTCCAACATAACACGAGTCTTTTTAATCACACTTTAATTAATTATCCTATATTATATTATTTTAGACTTTAATTTGTATTTATTTTATAGTACATTTAATTGTAAAATCTAATAATTTGAAGTTTTATTAAAAATAAATGTACATTGACTACAATTTTAGATAAAACTTATAAAAGATTAATTTCAACACGTGTTAAATGTCTTAAAATTGAACGTCCTGTTGGACACGGTTCCACTTCATATCCTTTAAAGGTAGGATCCGTCGCAAACAACAGCTTAAAATAGGCTCCTTGCAAAGAGCAAAGGAGACAAGTCATTTCAGTACAATGGAGTTAGAGTTGGAGTTGAAAAATGTAGCTTCTTCCGCCTTATACTCACAAATCCAATTCAAATTATCAGAAAATTAGCACTAAAAGTTTCTTTTCTCCAAACATTTTTTGAAACAGTTTCAACTCTATCAGATATGTTGCTTCACATGAGGAGCCTTAGCTGGAGCCTTTTTAAAAAGAGTCAGATTCTTACAAAATTAGGCAAAAGTGCTATCCTATAATAAATGGCAACGTATTACGGTAAACCAACCCTCCATACAAAAATGAGGGGTTGGTTTGCACTAGATATGTTCCCATAATAAATAGTCTACTACTCCCTCCATCTCTTAATATATGACACTTTAGTTTTAGAGAAAGTCGAAAAGATACGATTTAGATGAGATGAGAAGGAAAAGTAGAGCTAAAATATATTGAGAGAAAAAGAAAGATACATTAGTGAGAATAGCAATGAGAATAGTAATTAGTAACTTGTATAAGTACTACTCCAAGAAAGCTAAAAGTCACCAAGCACAGAATTATTGAATTTGTGCTAACTAGTTTAACTTTAACCAAATTTGTAGTAATAAATAAATAGTATTAACGTTTTGCTCGAATAAAGTGTACGAAAAAATATATATTACATTATTGAATCTAACGTTGGTTATCATTAATGCAAGTATTTTTATAATAACTTCAATGAAAATTGAAATTGTTTGACTTTATAAAGAACAAGAATTCCAAAAAAAAAAACATCAGACGGGATACTGTGGGTCTGACCAGTCACCACGGTATTTGACCCCGAAGCCTGAGCTGAGCCGATCACTGACGGTCGTCAAGAGCTTGCGTACACGCATTACAGCCCAGCAAAGCTTTTCGCACGGCGCGTACGCCTGCACAGGCGCAGGCAGATCGGGCCACGCCGGGCTGTCGAGGGCACTGCCGCTACAGGATCGATCCAGATCGAGGCCGAGCATGCAGACGCAAGCAAACAAATCTCAACTCCGACGCCTCCGAGTCACGCCGTCGTCTCAAACAAAATCGACAGCTGCAGGTCATGTGGTGTCGCCGTCGTCGTCTTCGTCGGCGACGGCCAAGTCTTTGGCCGTGTCCATGCATGTGCCCCGTGCCCGTGTCCCCGGCGTCGAATCCACGCGTCATATACTCGTAGTACCAATGGCGAATAGCGAGGCAGGCAGCAGAGACAGTGAAAGCATTCGCCGCATGCAGCAGTGCTTTTGCTCGAAAACGAAGATGTTTTGGTAATGTGATGCTGTCGTTTCGGGTGTCCAGACGCTGGAATCGTCCAAGGTTTTCTTGCAGCATTCTGGAGTAGCCTTCGTCTCTCAATCTCCAGCGTCGGTACATACAGGTACACTGGTAGCGTCGGTACATACCGTGGTGATACTCTGGTAGCTAGAGTGGTAGTGAACTGGCCAAATCGATCCAAACGTGCAGAGCAGAGGCATTGAATTCCTTGCGAACTCTTGCAGCCAAAACAACGCAAGCTGCTATTCACGTCAACGCTCAACAGACGCCCGGTACGTACACAAGCACAGAGTTGTACCAAGCTCTAGTACGATCCTTTTCACGATCCTTGCCTCGCACTTCACATCGTCAGCAGCGGCACGGCAAGGCATGACACGGCACGGCACGGTACGGCAACATTGAAGCGATCTGGGATCCATACCGCAATGAAGTGGCGACAAGGACGAGTGTACCAGACAAAGCCACAACATTTGTTTGTCTTTACTTCAAAGGATCTGCCGCTGCCAAGAACTCGTACCAATCTCCATGCCATTTATACTAGTACCATCAGATTCCACATACTCCCTCCATTCCATTTCATTTGCAACTATGGGAAGCGTGTCCGTCAAAACCGACTCAACTTTGACTACGTTTGTAGAAAATACGTCAAGCAACATTTATATCTCCAAATAAATTTGTTAAAAAAACTAGACTTAAAGATCTTTCCAATGATACTAATTACTTAATATAAAATTTTTATATATTTTAATAAATAATTACCTAAGGTTTGAAAATACTTCGCTTTCTGGGTCGGTAATCGCAAAGCTTCCTGGAACAGGAGGGAGTAGTACTCCGTACTAGCTAGCCACACAAGTGACGTCGATATCTGATTCTACGTATCAGCTGCATTGAAGCTGCACCTATACGGTGTCAGCGATGAGCACAGCACTAGAGGTGAGCCACTTTCGTCGTTGTTTTCTTTTCCATTTTTTCAAATCGTCACTAGTGGTAGTAGAAAGTGTAGTACGTGGAACACAATTTATTGCTTCTCTATAATACCATTACATACTCTAATATTCGAGCTCCATGGCAGTAGAGATTAGTAGTCGAACTAGCAAATCATGGTATTTCACTTCACCATGATCTAGACCTTGTTTGATCCTAATGACACTACTAACACTATGTACCGAATTGTTAAACTTCCTCTTCTCCTAGACCAGTCAGGTAACTTGAATCACCAGAGCCGGTCCAGGTAGTAGTCTCTGGTGACCTCGTCGCTCATCTCCGATCCCTCCACGCGGCTAGCCTCGGAGCTCTTGAAGCTGAAGCTGTCCAGTGCCTGCAGCTGCGGCCGCGCCAGCTTCCTGACCCGCCGCGGCCGACGCTGGGCCTCGCCTCGGCAGCCGGTTGATCTTGCCCTGTGTGCTCGCCCTGCCGCGGCCTGGGCGCGCTCTGGCACCGGGTGCGTGCCACGGACGAGGCCGTGTCCGCCATGTACCGCGGGCTGCTCACGGCGTCGCGGCCTCGCGCCGGTTTCGCCGGCGAGCCGAGGTACCCTGGGAACGCGCCGAGGCGGGGCGTGTTGTGCGTTGTCTTGGGGTGTGGAGGCTCTAGCTCTTGCTTCTGGAGGCGGCGCCACGCCGGCTTGTGGAGGTGGAGGAGTGGCGAGCCGCCCTGCTGCTGGTGGTCGACGCCGGCGTACCGCTCGTGATCCGTGACGACCGGCATCGGAGCTGGCACGTGTCCATCTCCACGATCCTCGGACTGCGATCAAAGCCGGTGTCCCCGCCGTCGGACAACCGCCGACGGTGCACCGCGGGCACGGCCAGTGGCTTCACACCGCGCGCAACGATCCGCTCCTTTCGTGAACAAACAACAGAAAGGAGAAAAATTTTAAATCTCACTTGATGTCATATCTTAAAATGTGAATTCTCTTTGTATAATTCCTTAACAAAGTCCTCACTTGTTCAACGGATTTCCGGGAGGACGCGTTCTTGGCCTGGAGCCTCATGAGCGCCTGCAGCCTGCGCAGCGTCATGGCGGTCTGCTTCCTCACGAGGTAGCCACGCACCAGAGCCTGCAGCTTCACGAGCGACCTGAGAGCACGGAGCGCCTTCCGAGCCTGCATTGCGTTTGCAAAAAGAATTCAAATTTTTTACAGTCACATCGGAACGCTGCAGGTCGCATGGGAAACCGAGGAAAGAAAATTGCGCATTAAACAGCAGGGGTGACGACTAGGTGCGTCACGCCGCGCGGTTCACGAAGCACTCTAGCAATAAACAAAAATATCGGGACAGTTTGGAGAGTGATCTAGAGGGGATTAAACAAATGAGCAGTCGCTAACGACTCAACGGAAAGGAACAGCAGCCGCAGCAAGCGGCCATGGATTTGCAGAGGTTAGTGAAGTCAAATCTCTTGTCCAATGCAGATGCGAAAGAATCTGCGAAATTCTTGCCCCCCACTTGTTCATCCGTTCAGTTCTTGGAAATGAAAAACTGAACCAACCAACGACAGGAAGCAAACGAATGGCGAAACCATTTTTGATTTCCTTATATAAGGGCATGTTTGGATGGAGGGACTAGGGACTAGAGATTAATAGAGACTAAAAATTAGTCTCTGGCCCCTTCTAAAAGTCTAGTGAAAATTGAGACTAATTGGGACTAAAAATTGGTTCCTAGTCCCATGTTTGGTTATTTAGACTAAATGGGACTAAAAATTAGTCCCTAGTCTCTACCTCATGGGAACCAAAACAGGCCCTGGTTCATGAACACAAAGAAACCAAAAATGGATTTCGTTTAGGGTGGCGATACGATACTAGTAACAACTTACCAAGTAGCCTCTGAAGGCCTTCTGATGACGACGGCGGCGTCGACCTCGCGCTCTTGGCCGCAATTGCACGGCCGCACCTGCGACGACAGCAGCTCCCCAGCGGCTACGGCGGTCACGGAGGATGGCCTCCGGCCGGCGTCAGCCACGCTGTTCCTCGGCTTGGCGAAGCTCCACCGCCTCTTCTCCGCCGGCGGCGGCCCGAGACCAACAACGCCGCCGGCGCACGCGGCGGCATTGTGTGCCTTGCGATCCCTGTCCGCTTCCTTCTTGCTGCTGCTGCTGCCGGTGAGCACCTTCTTGAGCCATCTTATCGCACGGCCCATGGCGGCGTGCCGGCGTGGTCCTCGTAGCCGCTGCTGCAGGAACACGGATGCGTCAGAAACAGAAGCGAAGTTGAATGGATGGATGCAGAGAAGGAACTGGTGTGGGACTACAGAAACAGAACTGCTCTACAGCTTGGGAACTCGCGGGTTGCTCTTTTCTTGAAAGCTACACTGTGCGGATTGGAGAGGACGAAATCACGAAAAGTATGGAGTTTTCAACCCTTGGTGGAAACAAACGTTTGCATCTTTTGAAAACAAATTTGAAACAGACGGTTTTGCAATCTGAAGTACTAGCAGCAGGGGCAGGAACAAAACAGGCCAACTTGAACAAGGCAAGAAGGCAAAGAAAAGAAGCTTCACTTCACCGGGAGCAAAAGGGCAGAAGCTTTTACAGATCCTGCAGCTGCAAAGAAACATGGGGGTGAACAGAGGAGATGCCAATAAAGCGAAGGAGACGTCTTCGCAGAGGCCGGGCCGGCCGGCAGAGTTAAATGCAGAAGCGTAGTAGCGCCAAGGGAGAAGAACGAGTGGCACAGTGCGTAGAAGGGGCACAGCCAGTTGCCAGTGCAGCAGGAGAAGGAGGCCAGCAGGAGAGGGAGGCCAGGAGGGGAAGTGAAGGGGAAGTGACGAGGTGGGAAGGAAAAGGGTCGTGATGCCAACAACGTGATGCCCCCGAAGAGGAAGCCTTTCTCACGAGATCTTTTTGAGCCAACCACCACCGACCCGACCGACCGAGACGAGCAGAGGAAACTCACTGTAGCAGCCAACCAAGGCAGCAGGACGAAACGCGTGTTCTCACTTCTCTCGCACGACGCAAACAGGGCCGCACGCAGTGGCTGGGGAAGATTCTCCCTAGTTGTTGCCTGCCTAGGAGCCCCGAGCGCAAGGCAACAAGGCGAGACAGGCCAGACGCCGGCTCCCGGCTCTCGCGGCCCCGAACAGGGCTCAAAACACGCGCGGCACGAGCGACACGAGGCGGTGGCAGGACGAAATGGCAATCATTCGCACACCTCGAGTCGACGATGATGCAGTAACAGCAATCGCCGCGAGCGAGAAACCGAGGGCCGGCGCGGGCGCGGCTTTTGTGGGCGTCCGGCCAAGAACCCGCGCCAAGATCCGATCCGGCAAATGGTTTTTCTTTCTGGGAGGCCACGAGGCCAGGCCGATGCCGATCGACCTTCTGGTGGGTGGGTGCTGGGTGGGATGGTTTCTAAGCCTCGCCCCTTTCCACACTACTAGGGCACTACCCTCAGCGGCGCACGGTGTGCAGCGAGGCTGGTACTCGCTGATCCGGTCAAAAAAAATGTGCGCGTGCGCGTGCGTGTGCCAAATGCGAATTTGTATATCGCCGTCGACGGATGCGGAAGGCGGCACCGGAGGAGATGGACCACGCTGCGAGAGGAGCTAGAGCCTAGAGGTGGTTACGCAACTGCAGCATGGTGGTACAGTACGGTACGAGAACCCCTCTCCTCTCTCGCCCGCGTTACTGCGGCATGCCCATAAATGCCTCGTAGTACATGAACATTGTTGGGAAAAGCCTACTCTGCGCGTGATCGATGGGCTGTCATGGCTGGCTGGCTGCCTGTCCATCACCGGATGTGAAAACGATGGCTTTCCTTAATGGCCGGTGTGATGACGCTAAAACAGCAGGGTTAATGGCCAGTGTTGACTTCCCGTGTAAATGTGGAGTAGGAGTACGGAGTACTGCTACTAGTACTTGTACAGTAGTGTACGTATCCATGGCCCAGTGATACGTAGTACAGCAGCAGCACAGAGAAATTCAAAACAGGGAGTATACGAGTAGTATCATATTATCGATGCCAACCGTTGGTTTGTGTCCACTGAGTCATGCAGAAGGCGAACCAGCGGTTGCTCGCGTCGCGTGCGTATGGCTGCGTTTTTTACCGACGGAGAAGAAACCGCCGGGTCCGGTTTCGTTTACTGCGTCCCGTTCGAACCAGCGGGAATTTGAATTCGCTTCAAACGTCGCGCCATCGTATGGTTTGATCCAGCGGTTTGAGCAGGTTTTTTTCAAAATTCAAAATGTAATTTTTTTATAAAATGCTAAAAAAATTCCTAAAAATACGGTGATTTGTAGAATCCAATGATGTCAAAATTACTTAAATTTGAGTGTGTTTAGTATGTTTTTCGACCTTTATGATTTAATGGGCCTACAATTTTTTTTTTTTTTTTTTTTTAAACTTAGATTTGAATTTTTTATACCAAACCAACTCCAATTTGACAAATTTTTATACCATTGGCTTCTATAAATCATGAACTATTTTATAGAATATTTTCAACATTTTTTTCAAATTTTACATTTTAAATTTGACCGACCGGCTCGTCCAGTAACCGGACCGGCCGGTAAAAACGCGGCGCAAGCGCAACGACGACTGCCCCCGACGACAACTTTTGAATCGTGACAGTACGGCGTCCGAGGCGGACGTCCGGTGATGTCATTCCGACGAGGAATGAAGTCCCCACTCTGCGGCTGCAGCATCAGCATGTCGTCGTGGGGGCAGGGCACGAGGGAATTCGGAGAACAGAATCTGGGGGCACTGTACGGCGTGCCGATCTACAGGCTACAGGCACCTCCCTCTCGTAGCTGGTACGCAAGGGAAGCGCGCCGCGCAGCACACCGTCTTACCCGGTCCCCGGATCCCATTTTCACCACCATGCCCGCGGGGACTGCGGCATCATCTCTCATTTGGGTTGGGAATTCATTGCATCAGAGATGACAACTTCAGAAGCAAGCAAGCAATTACGCCATGAACACGAAGAACAGAAAGTGCGTACAGTGCAATGACAGTCTAGCACACCCTCGAGTAAAGTGGTCGCGGCTCGCGGCATGCATGGTGTCCGGCCGGGAAGCAGTGCACGATCCAAGGCATACGATCTATACGAACCGCGAATTGATGCTGTTCCTATACTATGGCTAGCCGATCGAGAGCCGAGAGCCAAGAGCAGCAGCATCACGGAAGAGTAATTTAGGAATTGAAGAGGCCACGACGTCGACGGGGATTCATCTGCAGCAAAGCTACGAGCGAGATCTCTGCCCCTTCCGTCCTGTTCGGACCGGCGGCCATAAAGGCCGAGGCAGGCCTGCTCCTGCAAGCGGTCCTGGCCGCTACGATTTCGATTCCATCGGTTCTGCACTTGCGCTGACCGCTGCAGCGCTGAGCATCTCCTGCCCTGCCCCGGTCCCGTTGCTGCGTTGCGTTGCATGCAGGGCATGCCTGCCCCGTGCGACAGCGAGGCATTTTCGGCTCGGCGACGGTTGGGCGCGGGCCATTTGCCGGAAGCGGAATGCGCCGCGTTCGATTCCAGTTCAGTCAAAACCCGAGAGGGGGACCTGCCGAGTGCAGCGCCACCCCTGCACCGGGCAGGATATCCATTTCCGTTAGAAACCGCAGTGTTTGCAGACGTGCAGTGTTGCAGCGGCGGAGACGGGGAGTGGAGTAATGGCTGGCCATGCGCGTCCCATGAACGAACGAACCAGTGGTGTGGGTGTGGGTGGGCGTGTGGTACTTGGAGCCGCATTCAAGAGGTTTTACATATCGCTACGTACAACTCTAGCGTGGGACTGTCGACCTATACTCGCGTCGGGGTTATTTTAGACAAAGGAATCAGTCGTTTTATCAAGAGAATCTGGTCAAATATTTAAAAAATTCAGCATCACACATATCTTCATTTGGCCAATAAAAAAAACAAACAGTGGTATGGCCACCGTTTCTATTTGGAAGAAACAATGCTTGATTTGCACTTGTATCCATTGCTTGCATGTGTTTTTTTATGGGATGCATGCATGTGTTTTAATATGGTCATGTTAGCACACAACCTCGATTGGTTCACAAATAGACGACCAAATAAGAGACGTAGAAGTCCAAAGGTGCACTTATTTGTGAACATAGGGAGTAGTTCTTCAAAGCTTTGCATATTAGACTTACTTTTGAATCTAAATTGAGTTTTGCCATTTATTGAAAACAACTGCGATGATAATATTGACCAAGTACGGATGGATGTCTTCTAATAGATTTTATTTTATTCATTTTTTTTTCAAGAGATCACTTCAGCAGTATTTTTTTTTTCAGTCGAGTACAGTACAGGACGAGCGTAGGCATCGGTGTTGACCACCTGGGCGAGTCACGACTTGGGCCACATCCAGCGATCCAACAGACCAGCCCACATACCAGCAGTTGGGCCTCTAGCTCACACGTTTAGGCAGCCCGCAGCCCAAAGAAATAAACAGCAGATCGGCCTCGTTTTCTTCAACTTCGTCCTCCCTTGGCGTCACGACGCTCCTTCAGAAGTTCAGGATCGGTTGATCAGGCCATCGAAGCAACTGCGACCACTTGGGGTAGAAGCGCTGGCGGCTGCCCCACCGACGAACTCCATACAGTACATTCTACTGACTGCACAGCCTTGTGAATGGTTTCGGTAACTTGTTTAGCATCGACTGATCCACCAGCTGCAGCTTTCAGGGTTGGGCATGCCTTTTCTCTTTACCTCGTAGTATAGTGCTGACAGACATCAAATAGACAGTTTTCCCATAATTTTTGTGGTCTTGTGAAGATCTTCCGGCAACTTGTTCCATCAAAGTTCCACTGATCAACTTTGGGCCTTTCCTCTATACTTCATATCTTGCATCACTGATCGACCAGTGACCACTGAGTCCACACTTGAGGTTTCCATTCCCCCGATCTGTGTTGTAAATTAGTTTTCTAATGAACAACCAAATTTCTGTTCCTAGAAGATTATACAACCTCCTTGTAGACTCTCAACTTTAATAACTTGGCCTGACCACCTTGCAGCTGGTAGGCAGCAGGGTTCATTCTCCGTGGTGATACCGGCCCGTATGTCATGTCCTCCACAAAATACTCAACCGATCCTTAACGAGACCGGACAAAAAACCCTTTTGCTTTCGGATAACATGAGTTCCAAAGCCAATTATATAAGTCAGATGCAGAAAATGTATGTATGATTTGGTTGAAGTGAAGAGATTATCGCACCAATATAAGACCACTATAATCATATACTTGCCAGTTAAATCAAATGCCTAACATAGCTGCTCCAAGGATTTCATTTGTCGAAAAGTTTCAAGCAACAGTGGCATATAGAAAATCAGATCTGAGTGCATCTTTTCGTTCCCGCTGTGAAAAGAGATTGATCTAATATTGGCAAATGAGAGCAACCATGGAAACTTTTGCCTCCACACTCGACCTCCCTAGACATCTTCCCAAAAGAGGCCCGCGTTTTGCCATCTCAAAAGTTCAGAAAGCTAACCCCTCTTTATTTGTGCAACAACCGTTAAAGATCATTCCAACAAAAAGGAACCTTTCTTTATTCGATTAGGAAGTTTGCCATTTTTGCCGTGAGCAAGAAACTAGTACAGTATATATATCAATATTCACATCAATTTATCCCCTGTTCAACACAGGAACAGGCACAACATGTCGTGGCAATTGCAAGCACTATTTTATTTTATTATTACCGAAGAGATCACAACTGGAGTATATTTATCTAGGGTTTGTCGGTGGCGTTTGCCGTGAGCTATGGTTGAAGAAGAGCTGTTCGTCCACCGGGGACAGTCGCTGGCCGTTGACGTTGGCTTACCGTACACGAATCTCCAAGAGGCCCGCGAGACATCCCATCCTCACATCCGGAATCTCCGCTGGGCCCGGCCGTCCACGTGGGATGAGACCCCCGCTTTCAATGCGGTATCCCTCATCTAATTGCCTTCCGGTTTGGGATCATAGCCACAACCACGATCTCCCTCACCTCACTGACGTGTGGCCCCAGTACGGTAGGGACCACATGTCAGCGTCTATCTACTGGCTGCCACGACGCGCCACCGATTTTGTTTGGTGAGACATTTCTTGCCGAGCGCAATCGATTATCTATTTCCATCCTCCAACTAATCTCAATACCAATCCGGTAATAATTAACACATATATCCAAATTATCCTCTCGTCCAGTTTGACGCAAAGCCCCCCAGATCCGCCCACCTCACGCTCCCATCCAGACCGTCCAGTTTGACGTGAAGCGGATCGGGGCCGTCCAGATCCGAGGGTGGACCCGTGAATTCCGGAAAGACGAGGGGTGGTTGTCTACCGGTTAAAACGCCCGTGCCAGTGGCTCCCGTCTTCCTTCTTCTCCTACCTACGCGGACGGAGGGAGGAGGAAGGAGGTGCCTGGTTCGCTCGCTGGCAGGAGTTGGCCTCGGATCCAGAGCGCGGAACTCGTGCGGCGTTCGGATCGATCGACCCGCTCGGAGGCCGCGGGGGCGAGGTAGGTAGGGATCAGGAGGACCGGCGGCGATGGGGAAGGCCGTGGTGGTGGGCACGGCGGTGGTGGTGTGTGCGGCGGTCGGGGTGGCCGTGGTGATGGCGCGCCGCCGTAGGAAGCGGGATGCCGAGCTCCTGGGATCCGCGGAGGCGGAGAGGAAGAGGCGCGCGGCCGCCGTGATCGAGGACGTCGAGAGCAGCCTCTCCACGCCCACGGCGCTGCTGCGCTCCATCGCCGACGCCATGGTCACCGAGATGGAGCGCGGCCTGCGCGGGGACATCCACGCGCAGCTCAAGATGCTCATTAGCTACGTCGACAACCTCCCCACCGGGTAAAGAAGCGCTCTCCCCCCGCTACCTCCCTGTCTGATCTCGCATCTCCTTTTTCCTTGCCTTACTTTTTCCTCCTTCGGGTTGTGATCTGGGCCGTGAGCTTTGTGATCCGAGACATGCTGGCTTCGGGTGGGAAAAGGGGCACATACGGACGTGATCTGGACTCAAAAGCGCGTCCTTGATCGCGTAAGCCTGGCGAAACTTTTTTAGTCGTTAATGGTATGGCTTTTGGCGAATTGGACAGAGATCTGCGGATTCCTTGTGGTTTGTACGGGAAGGCTGCGCTTGTCATGTGTCATGGTTGAGCGATTCGGGAATACCACCTCAAATATGATGTTCCTCGCTTCTCCCATGACGATCGGGCCAAAACTGTGGATTGTTACGTTCCGATATTTGTAGGACTATAGGAATCAATGACGATGGTGCCCGTTTTGGCACATTAAGCATTCTGAGAAGCTGGGTACTGTGTTTGCATTGCAATTCTGGGGCGTTGATGCGTGACTGCCAGTTTATGGCACAGATATGCTTATGGGTGTGGTTGCTTGAGCCTGCCATAAGCAGCTCCGACTCTGGGTACCCTCCAATCCAAGCAGGCTCTATAGATATTAGATTTAGTCCCACTCTATCTATATTGCTTCCGTAGAAATGTGAATGTGTTGTTCCAGGACTTGTGCTTTATTTTAGCAGTTTGTGCATTTATTATATCTATTAATTGAGCTTATCTGGTGCAATAAATTGGTAAAATCATTATGATCACAAGATGCATTGTAGTTAAAAATTGTCAGTAAACTCCACAAACATAAGTGTTATTTAATATAAGAGCATCTCCAAGAGCCTTTCTTAATTCCATTCTCTAAATCCTCATTTGGAGAGCCATTTGAATAAACACTGTGTTCGCTTGTCTTGGCTTATCTTATTTCAGCTTATTCTCTCTCACGTAATACTATTCAATCAACCAAAATCAGCCGAACAGATTCTCTATATCCATCCATCTCCCAACAGTTTCTCTATATTTTGTATGCACTTTGGAGAGCCATCCCCGCTCTCCATCTTTGGCTACTGAGAAACCAGGAATAGATGATGACAATATTTAGAGATCTAATTGAAGAGCTGTTGGAGCCCCCCCCCACCCACCCACCCAAACAACGTACCAAAATCTCTATTCCTATCAATACGGAAGGATATAAAGAGGCCCTTGAGTTGCTCTAATGATTCTATCACCACCAGTTTGTTAAGGCAATCCACATCTGAGTGCAGAATGTTAACTCTAGCACTTGTGCTTACTTAATTCATCAATCATATTGGTTTTGCTTCTGCAGAGATGAACAGGGGCTGTTTTATGCACTGGATCTTGGAGGTACCAACTTCCGTGTGCTGCGAGTCCAACTAGGAGGAAGGGAGAAACGTGTTGTCAAACAACAGTATGAGGAGGTTTCCATTCCACCACACTTGATGGTTGGGACTTCCATGGTGAGTACTCACTGTTCTGTTTAGTTTTTCATAGTTGTATGTTTTCAACACTGTTTGTCTTATGTATCTTGAATTATTGATACAGGAACTATTTGATTTCATTGCTGCTGCATTGGCTAAATTTGTTGATACTGAAGGTGAAGATTTCCACCTCCCAGAGGGTAGGCAGAGAGAACTTGGTTTCACCTTTTCCTTCCCAGTGAACCAAACATCAATATCATCCGGAACACTCATCAAGTGGACAAAGGGCTTTTCCATCAACGGCACGGTAAAAATTCAAAACATTTTTACTGAACCCCATTTATTGACTGCCTTCCTGTACAGTTCAGTAAGGTGGGATCAAAGTGCAATTTGTTGTTGCCTAAAAAGTAGAATTTCTTAATAGTACATGAATTTGTCTTTCCATATTTCCTTTATAAACTTGATTAAGGGTACCTATGTAGCATTATGTATAGCACCAGGTTATACCACTTGATATCCTAACCACATTTGCCTTATGCAAAGAAATGATATGTAGTTTCTCCTACATTTTTTCTAGTATAGAACAGTGACTGTGTTAGTTGTCTAGTGTCATAATAAGAATAATTATTTGATTGCCCTTGAATCAGGTTGGTGAAGATGTTGTTGCTGAGTTGAGCAGGGCCATGGAGAGGCAGGGGCTAGATATGAAAGTTACAGCGTTGGTAAGTACCTATCAGTTAAACTATTGAAATTTTGCACAATATCTTTGTAATTTCTGATGCTTTTTTTCCAACGTTTTCTCTGTTGATAGAATACCAAAAGTGTTAAATGATGCAAAAACATTTTTTTTTCAGAGGCTTTTTGAACCTCCAATATGTAGGCTGAGTATTGATATTTTGTAGGTCAATGATACAGTCGGCACATTGGCTGGTGGGAGATATGTGGATAATGATGTAGTTGCAGCTGTAATATTGGGCACTGGTACAAATGCAGCATATGTGGAGCATGCAAATGCAATTCCTAAATGGACTGGGTTACTGCCTAAATCTGGAAACATGGTTAGTGTTTGAATTTCTTATTCTAGGAATAAAATAGTTCTATGAAACCATCATATGTTCTTACACCATTAGAAATGCACTGTATATTCGCTGTTATGGAATTCACCCACATCAGAAGCATGTAACCTTTAAATTAAAAATCTTGGTTTTCTAGGTAATTAATACAGAATGGGGGAGCTTCAAATCCGACAAGCTTCCTCTTTCAGAATATGACAAAAAGCCATGGACTTTGAAAGTTTGAACCCTGGGGAGCAGGTATTGTTGTCCTGGCTGTTGACTTTCCCATTTTTGTCTTTTATTAGGTGACTGCATGAATATATGGATAACTTATGTATGGCTTTCGACAGATATATGAGAAAAATGATTTCTGGCATGTATCTGGGAGAGATTGTGCGGAGAATTTTACTGAAGTTGGCACATGACGCGTCTCTATTTGGGGATGTTGTTCCACCTAAGCTGGAGCAGCCATTTATATTGAGGTATGTTTTCTTGTCCTATGGACATTGAGCTGTTCATGCCTGTTTGCTACGTTGTTGGTGTGGAAAAGTTGTTTCTCTTTCTTTACTTAGCTAAACAGCTTGAGCTGATTAAGAGTTTTCTCTGCTTCCATCATCATGGGCATTGAATTGTAACGCATATGACAGAGTTTGGATTTTCCCTTGATAATATTTAGTCTGTTGCAATAAATTCGTACTTGAACAGAAGGGGTTGTGTGTCTTGTGACTCTTGTCAAGTTACATGTCACATCAGTAAGTAATCCAAAGGCGACATGATTAGATATTTTTTTGTCAACTCTGTTTTGTTTCAATTGGTTGCAATAAACATGGCCTCTTATATGCTGCAAATTTTGAATAATTATCTTGATGGCATGAGAAAATGCGAAATTGTGTCCCTAGAAACAGCTTGCTTCAGGGAGCTTTATATTATATTTCAGGGCTAATAAAGTATTTACCAGGTACATGTGTTGGGTTCTTTAGCATATTTGAGGCATGTTGAACCCCCATGCCATTAACAACATCATCTTTATGTGATTTAACATTTTCTTTGACACAAGCTCTTCTGTGCTCTTTTTATGTTTAGTAAGCTGAAACTTCATATGTATCTGTAGGGCATGTTTAATGAATATATTCATTGTGGTATCACAGGACGCCAGATATGTCAGCCATGCATCATGACTCCTCACATGACCTCAAAACTCTTGGAGCTAAACTGAAGGATATAGTTGGGGTATGACTTGTTTGTGGCAAATTGGTTATCATAAATAGCCAGTGCCTATTGGTCACTTATGAAATATTTGTTCTCATATTCAGGTCGCAGATACTTCCCTGGAAGTAAGATACATTACTCGTCACATCTGCGACCTTGTTGCAGAGCGTGGAGCACGCTTGGCCGCTGCAGGTATATATAGCATCCTGAAGAAGATAGGCCGGGACAAAGTACCAAGCAGTGGCGGTAAAATGCCAAGGACTGTAGTTGCCTTGGATGGTGGGCTATATGAACATTACAAGAAGTTCAGCAGTTGTGTAGAAGCGACTCTATCAGACTTGCTCGGTGAAGAGGCCTCGTCCTCCGTGGTTGCCAAGCTGGCCAACGATGGCTCTGGCATTGGAGCTGCTCTCCTTGCAGCCTCACACTCCCAGTATGGGGAGAGTCACTAGTCTTGAAAACGGGCGTGGATCGAACTTTGAGTGTAGCTCTTATTTTCCTTTTTTCCCCTTCAAACATTCCTAATATTCCAGCTCTCCTCGGGGAATTTTTTTGGCTTCCTTTCTTGGCTATTCTGTGGATGCACACAAGTGTCTGCAGCGGGATATAGCTAGTATAGAACCAATGAGTTTGGAGGTTATCTAATGGCATAAGGTTTGGACGGCAGGAGCATGGAAATGGAAGCTGAACAATGCCATTCATGTTCTGCCCATTCTTTCCCCTTGTTTGGTGTTGTAAACCAATCGAAAATTTTAACCTTTTCTTTTTTGTTTTGGCAATAAAGAGGAGGACACGATCGAATTTGACCATGTGGTCTCTTCATTGCTTCGTCAAATATATGACTTGATTTAGGTTTATGGTTTCAAAATTATATAGTTTTGCTGTTACAGTACATACACACCTATACTATGGACTGTGTCACTGTCCATCAGTGTTGTTGTAATGAGCTGTGATGACTATCCTTTTCTCTGCTTCCAGGCTACTACCGTGCACAAGCACAAGGTTTGCTGGTGTAAAGGTCCTATATACGGTCTTATATCCTAGATTCCTAGGTTCAGGCCTCAGGTGGTTTGGATTCCTATAGTCATTGCTCATTCTCATTTTCTTCAGACGCTGCAGTCGTCGAAATCGCCCTTCACATCGTCGTCAATGGCTTTGGCGTCGGAGAGTTGTTTCCGGCGGCTCCCTCCATGGGCCTGCAGGAGCGGAGCGGCGTCGTAGTCGGCGACCTTTTCGTCGAAGGTTTTCTGGTGCGCCTGCTCACACCGCTGCAGTATCTGAAGCACACCCTTCATCGTCGGCCGCGACGACGGCTGGCGACCCGTGCATATAATGCCGAGCTTGAAGACGGCCTCGACTTCGTCACCGTAGCCGGCGTCCGCGATGCACTTGTCTGCGGCATCGGCGATGCTTTTACCGGACTGCAGGTGCCGCCACGCCCAGTCGGCCAGGGAGCCGTGCTCGCCGCCGTCGTTGGCCTCCCTGCCGGTGGTCAGCTCCAAGAGAACGACTCCGAAGCTGTACACGTCGACCTTCTCGTTCACCTTCCTCGTGTACGCGCACTCTGCACAAAGGAACGTCACAGATAATAAGTGGACGTGTCACTGGAACTCAGCGTGGCGTTCATCAGGATCGCTGATCAGCAAGACGAGACACGTACCGGGAGCCATGTAGCCGAATGATCCGGCGACGGCGGACACCGTGTCGGGCGTGCCGGCCTGTACCAACATCCGCGCGAGCCCAAAGTCGGCGACCTTGGCGTTGAGCTCCGAATCGAGCAAGATGTTGCTGGACTTGACGTCGCGGTGCACGATGGGCGGCGAGCACTCGTGGTGCATGTAGTACAGCCCGCGCGCGGCGCCGACGGCCACCTTGACCCTCGTTGGCCAGTCCAGCGGCTCTCGCCGGACCGATGGGGCCCTCGCCATGGCGCTCCCGGCGGTCCCGGCCGGCCTTTTGTGGCCGTGCAGCCACTGGTCCAGGCTGCCGTTGCCCATGAACTCGTAGACGAGCAGCTTGGTCTCCGCGCGGGAGAGGCAGCACAGGAGCTTCACGATGTTGCTGTGCCGGATATGGCCGAGGATGTCCACCTCCGACGCGAACTCGCGCTCCAGCTTCTTGTCCAGACTCCCGCCGGTCCAGATGCGCTTCACGGCCACGGTGCCCGCCGCTTCGCCGCTGCTCCGGCTGGTGTACGTGACGCGGTACACGCGCCCCGAGCCGCCCTTGCCGATGAGGTTCTCGTCGGCGAGCCCGCGCACCACGGAGGCCTCGCCGAAGTCCAGGGGCTGGAAAGCGGTGAGCTTCCAGGGCTCCTCGGCCCGCGCGAGCCGTCGCTTCCGCCTCTTGATGTCGCGGACGACGAAGATGGCGAGCGCCGCGATGAGGACGACGAGCGCGGCGCCTGCGCCGAGGAGGCCCGCGCGGAGACGCGGCGAGACATGGTTGCCTGGCTGGGCCGCGCATGAGCGCATGCCCGACAACGGCGCGGCGGTGCACAGGCCTGGGTTGCCCATGAAGCTTTGGTCGTAGGTGCGGGCCAGCACGTCCGGGACCTCGCCGGTGAGCTGGTTGGAGGACAGGTTAAGCTGGTTCAACCTCAGCGATCCCAGCGCCGGCGGTATGGCGCCGGAAAGCTGGTTGGACGAAAGGTCCAGCAGGGTGAGCACCGGCATGGCGCCTATCTCCGCCGGTATCCCGCCGGTGAGCTGGTTGTGGCTGAGGTTCATCTGCGACACGCCACTGAGCGACGCGATGCTCTCAGGAATTGCCCCAGACAGCTGGTTCGCCGACAGGTCTAGCTCTTGCAGGAGCGGCATCCCAGCGGCGAACCCCGCTGGTATGTCGCCGAAGAACAAGTTATTCTTGGCGTGGAACTTCTGGAGCTTAGCCGCTGATGCCGGAATCGGTCCGGTGAACTGGTTGTTGTCGATGGAAAGCCTCGACAGGTTCCAATACAGCTTCTCCGGCAGGCTTCCGCCCAGCCGTCCATTGTTCTCCATTGACACGGTCAAAAGCTTCGGTACCTCCCATAGAGCGGCCGGCACCTCGCCGGACAACTCGTTATCTTGAAGCTGCAGCCATATGAGACCCTTGCAGTTGGCAAGGCTGAACGGGATTGAGCCGTTCAAGCGGTTACCGGAGGCAGTGAGCACCCACAGCTGGTCGTGGTCGCAGATTCCCGCCGGTATTGGGCCGGAAAAGTTGTTGTCGTCGATCTGAATATCCCTCAGCACCGGCGTCTGTTTGCCGAGCCCCGCCGGAAGCTCTCCACTGAGGCTGTTGTTCCACAGCCACAAGAATACCAAGGATGGTAGCTGGGCAATGCTCGCCGGTATCTCGCCGGTGAGATTGTTCTGATGCAAATTCAAGAAACTTAGCTTCATCAAGGTTCCAAAGCTTTCCGGGATGGTTCCAGTCAGCTGGTTCTGGGACAGGTCGAGCACTGCCAGTCCTGTTGCTCCGATTGGGCCATTGATGCCGAGGTCGCCAGAGAGATTGTTGGCGTACAGATACAAATTCGTCAAATTCCGGAGGTTCCATATCCCGGGCGGTATGTTCCCGGTGAATCCATTCATCGACAGGTCGAGGTACTCCATGTCCGGCATCTCCGTGACATAGCTCGGGATGTCGCCGGTGAGGTTGGAGTTGGCCAGCCAGACGGTCGTTAGCTTCGTCAAGCTCTTGAACGACGCCGGCAGCACGCCGGCACTGAAAGGAGTATACTCGATCTTGAGCGTCTGAAGGTTAACCAGCTCACCGAGCTCCGGGGGATGGTGCCGGTGAACTGGTTCCCGCCGAGAGCAAGGTACGTCAGGTTCGTGAGCTTGATACCGCCGCCGCCGGTATGGCGCCGGTGAAGTTGTTGTGGTCCAAGGCGAGGTACGTCAGGTTGCCGGCAACGCCAAGCCGGTTGATGTCGGCCGGGAGCTCCCCGACGAGCTGGTTGTGGGAGAGGTCGAGACGCGCGAGGCCAGTGCAGTTGTAGAGGGACGAGGGGAACCCCGCCGCCGACGGTGGTGTTGGAGAGGTCGAGCACCGTGAGGGCGGGCGAGCCCGCCGATGGCGTCGGGGATGGTGGCGCCGGGCAGCGTGACGTTGGTGAGGTTGAGAGACGTGACCCGCCCGGCACCGTCGCAGCGCACGTAGGCCCACGTGCAGTGCGCCGCCGCCGCGGCCGTCGTGGTCGCGTTGCTCCACGACGCGAGCGGGGGCGGGTCGCCCCACGCGCTCTTGATCTGGAGCAGCAGCTGCGCGTCGGCGTCGTCCTGCTGCGCCGCGGCGTGGCGAGGGAGGCACAGCGCCGTCGCGAGGCAGACGCAGGCGCACAGCAGGGGCAGGGCGGCGCGTGCCATGGTTTTGGCGTGCGTGGCTTTTGGTTGGGGTGGCGCCGCGTCAGTTATTTTTTCCTTGCCGCCGACGACCGCCGGCGCGTTCAGTTTGCTCGGCGGGCGGTGCAGTGGTGGTGGCCTGCCATCGCGGACGGTGTGGTGCGACGCGGTGTGTGTGAACTGTGAACGCCGGAGCGTGCGCGGGCACACTTATGTACTAGTCACTGGGATGGTGACGCCTGGCCTTTTGCATTGTCCCGTTCATGATTGGCCTTTTTTAGGTGGTCTGTTGGGCGATAGTTGCTTGGAAGCTTCAGACTTTAGAGTCGCTGGTGTCATTGGATTGTGCCGGTTGCACGTTGTTTTCTTTGGGGTTTAGACGGGTCAAAAATTTTAGCTTAATTTAAACGGAATATGATGTTTGTTTGCTTGATAATAGATAGAGAGAGAGAGAGAGAGAGAGAGAGAGAGAGAGAGAGAGAGAGAGAGATATGTTCTAGTTGAAGTGGTTATGTGGCTGCTAAAGTACGGGCCAAACATGTAGGTACGTGGCTTAGTGGCAAGGATTGAATACTTGTGAATTGCTAGATAGACATCGTTGATTCTGTGGCCATCTCGAAGCAATAGCACAGAGTTTATTCTGTTTCTTTGGACTAGAACTAGAAGAGTGCTGCGGCGGCTCTTTCGTAGGCTTTAAAAATGGCCAAACTATACTCCTGCAGCAAAAATGACCGCTTGCGACTCCCCCCAAAAAAAAAAAAAGAATGGTCCGAAAATCAAATGATCAGGTAGTTTTCACTGTCAGTCCAGTGACATTCACCATTTTGCTATATCATTTAACGGGCAAGCACGTGAATTAATGGTCCTGTTCCATAACAAAAACTATTTTACAACCGTGTGTTTCTTGGGTATGAACACCTAATCTTCTCTTGTTCTTTGACTGGAATGGTGCGGCGGCGGCTCTTCTCTAGGCTGGATGAAAATGGCCAGACTATATATTCCCCTGCAGCAGCGACCAGCGAGGTGAGATCGACCGCTTGAGACAAAAAAGGGATGGTAAGATAATGAGACGATCAGGTAGCTGTCAATCCAAGGAGATCTTGTATTCATCGTTTTACTATTGTCATTGAACGGTGCAAGCACGTTCGATCTGATTAATGAACGGTTCACACTTATTTAGACGCACGATAGCAAAGCTCATCTAAAAAAGCCAAAACAACTTATAATTTCACTCCATCTACAAAACCATGTATATGCTAATGGCAACCCCTTTCAATGTTTCCTTTCCCTCTCTTGTGAGAAATTTGGATTTGGCGCTAGGGTTAGGGTTAGCATTAGCAATTGTTGGAATAATCTAGTGGGCATAGAAGGAGGTCTGCTGGTGGTGACAGGCACTGAAGAAGTGAAGGAAAGGGGCGGCGACAAAGACAATGGTGACCTATAAAGTCGATAGATTACATATTTAAGCATGATCAAGAGTATAACTCTTTAAGAAAACATGAGTTTTTGGGTGGAGGAAGAGCGTAGGATACCCCTTTTTTTCAAAAAATTAAGAAACCAAAGCACAATACATCTCCAATCTTATAGAAAACACCATGGCAAAGTTGAAAGTTACAGCTCATAACACCCAAAGACACCAGAATGTTGTCATCATCCTTGCTTGAACTTCATTCATTGGAAACCATTGTTGAGTAGACCAAGATCTAACCAAAACTCACAAGGGACGCTAAACCTTGCATCTGGCGCAAGAGCAAGCGTCTAGAAAGACCCACCAGAACACATTGTTGATAGCTTTTGCCGATGATGGAGGCGGTGCCAAAGCCACGTCGAAGTTCTCCACGCGACTATTGATGGTGAGACGAGGTACCAACAGGATCTGTGTTGCTTCGTGTAACCTGCAGTGACAGGGCAGAAAAAATTTAAGGAGGGGCTGAAAAAATGGAGATATTGATTTACACGAAGATTTAACGGTGATTTTTTTGTTTTTGTTACAATAATTAACATTGATTACCAGCTCATAAGGGGCTAGAGCCCCCTGGTAGCCTGTATCCTATCCTTTAATTGTCGAACCAAATCATCTTCGACTTATATCCCACCGGATGCAGATTGTCAAGATGGAGGGTGAGCACTAGATCGTGGCCAGAACAATTGAACAAAGGGTCTAAAAAGCACTAGCCCACATTTATCGTCTGCGACCTCAAGACCGAGAATGCCAAAATCTCCAATACGCCAATACGTATTCCATAAATGTTTTTGGAACGGCGCTTGCGACACTCTTGTAACAAAAAAAAAAAAAAAAAAAAAAAGAAGCTTTCTTCCATCTAATACAAAGACACTCACGCCTATTCGTGAAAAAAAAAAAAAGATTGGAAGGTGTGTTCACTACGTCCACTGACCGCTGGACCCACTAGAGCCAGAGCGTTGTGCGCTGCGAATTTTTTTTAATTTTAACCCTTTTTTTAAAGAAAAACTATTTTTAACCCGATTTTAAAAGATTTTTCGAGAATAACCCTTTTGACGCGCCCATCCCAAATACGCGGCTTTTTGCATGCTGCTGCGCCTTGCATGATGCTGCAGCAGGTCGACGACGTGGCTCGCGCCAGGCCCACGCCGACGCAGCACGGTCGCAGCCGCGCCGGGATCCAGCCGGGTAGTTGCCGCGCCATCGGCGGCGCGCGCGCCGCGCTCCGATCCGGGCGCGGCAGGGCTGAAATATTCGAAGCCGAGCCCGAGACCAAGTCTCTCGGTCATTCACTTCTCCAGGGAGCCCGAGTCAAGAAAAAATCGCCGCCGCCCGCTCTCCTCCCCGCCCGCCGGGATCGCCTTCCGCCAATCGGGCTCCTCCTCGCCTTCCGACGCCCCATCTCGACGGCCGCGCCGCCGGGCGCCCGAGGCGACGCCCCCGCCCCTCGCCCACTCGCCGGGCGCGCCGCCGGGGATTCAGAACGCCGGGCGGCGCTTTGTACCGCGCCAGGCGCTCCCGGTGCCGACGCCGCTGCCCTCGTCCAGCCGCCGCCGCCGCCGCCGCCAGAGTTCCTCCGCATGGTGGACCGAGCTGCCTCCACCTCCACCTCAATTCCGCCACGGCGGGCGGCCTCCATTCCTGTCCCCCGCGATCGCCCTCCAACCGCCGCTGCCGACCTTCATCCCCAATGGTGGACCGAGCCGCCCCTCTATTCCCGGTCGGGGGTGGTAGCCCCGATTCCCGCCCGTACGTACACTGCAGTGTGGTGGTGTGTTCCGCAATGGGCCGCCGCTCATCACCGCCGTCGGCTTCCACTTCGTCGCCGCCAAGGCAATACATTGTCGCCTTGCTAGGAATATTATCCGCTATAGTAATTGTGGTTCTTAGGAAGTTAGGGTAGTTAGTTGTAGCTAAACTTATTTGGATAGTTAGGGTTAGGTATATTTAGTTAGTTTGTTGGATATTCAGTTTTAGCTAAATTTAGTATGGACCGTAGATTTCACTAGTTCCATGAAATGATCAAGTGTGTGTCGAATGTCTTTGTAGATGGATTGTTGTGTCCGAAGTGTTGTACGGTGGGACCATTAGGAAAGAAGATGGTACGGTAGAGAATATGGATGAAGAAGTGGAATGGTTTGATGAGCCCCCTAGATTCAAAGTGACCTTTGTGACCGTTTGAAGGTGAAGTTTGGCGGTGATTTTACACCGAAGGGTAGGTTTGACAAATGGAAGACTAGGGCTCACTATGTGTTTGTGCCATTGGTGAACCCTTCTCAATGGACCCGATACATTAGGGTGGTGCAAAGTTCAAATGTGGCCATGGCGTAGGTGTTTGTTGAGAATGGTTACTGAGGATTTTGGATGATGGTGGTGGTGAGCCAAATTTGGGGCGAGCAGAAGGAACGGACATGGATTTGGACGGTCGGTGACACAGAGAAGCGATTGCATGAACATCCCGTAGGTTTGCGGACGGATGACTTTGATGCGGGGGACTATGAGCGGGAAGAGGTTGAGGAGGTGGAGGAGGCGGGCGTATGAGGACGATGAGGGCGAGTGATTCGGATGATTCGATGATGATGAGGGAGTAGCCACGCATGCAAAGCGACATCGGTCCTTCATGCCATGCCGACCCATGGGAGATTGGTACATGATTTGCCGAGGATGATAGACCATATGACTCTTGGGGTAGGATCAGCAAACCACAACATCACGCTCCACCACCGTAGAGTACACGGCCGAAGAGCTACGACAATTGAGTCGAGGAACTTCCAATATCCAAGTGTTCAACTATAGGGATGTTAGCATGACTCATATGGCGCTTTGTGATAGCGGTCTCCTACCGTAGAGGCATGGTGCACAATGAGAAGGACCCAATTCTTATGAAGGGTATGATCTTCAAGTCAATGTTAGAGATGAAACTCTTCCTACAAGACTATGCTGTGCATCACCATCGGCCCTACCGCGCCACACATTCAGATAAGGAGTTGAGGTATCATATCCAGTGTAGGAGTAGGGATCATACATGCCCTTGGAAGTTGCGTGCACGGAAGAATCAGTATGATGGTACGTGGAGGATTACTAAAGTTGTGCAGCCCCACACATGCAGGGATAATGAGGGTAAGCAGAAGCATCTAATGTAATGGACACCCCCTACTTGTGGAACTTCTAATGTAATGAACTTCAAATTCCCTGTTTATGGACATGAAGCATTTCGTATGGATCAATGGATGTTTATGCTCAAATTCGATTTGTGTATGAGATGGATGGATGTGTATGCTCAAATACTATGTTTATCCTTCAGTATTTTGACAAAATCACGTATAGGCAAAATGTTGGTACGCTCAAGACTCGTATGGAGTCCACAGACGCCAAATTTTTATTGTTCTACATCGCCACTACCGCCGCCGCCTTAGCGGGCGCGCTGCAACGTTGCCACGCCTTGCCTCGGGCGCGCGGCAACCTTGCCTGGGCGCGCCCAGCTAAGGCGCGGTAGTACCGGCAGTGCAGAACAACAAAACAGCCCACAGTTTTGCCAACAGCCCACACGCTTTTGCCAAAGACACTTGTCGGTTATCCCGATATTTCCGAGCTCGCTGACTAGGCTTTTCAGTGTGTAGTCAATAGGCTTTTCGCTGATCAGTCAATACGCACATCACTCATCGATGCAGTGATCAGTCAATAGACTTTTCAGTACTAGCCTTTTCAGAAAAATTCGCCTTTTTTCAGTGAGTCATCAAATCCGTCGACTAGGCTTTTCAGGGCTATTTTTAAAAAACGGACGGGTTGCCACTACTCAATGCACCGGCTACAAAACCTCCATATATACTGCCACCTCCATTCGCATACGAAGAAGCAAACTAGTAGCAATGTCTTCGTGTTCTTCGGGTGGGAGAGGGAAGGGGGTAAAGAAGGGAAATGCAAGCCCGTGGGAAGTAGATCCGATGTGTGGGGTGGAGGTGTTGGTCCTAAAGAGTTTGATGAACCCGACCCAGATCGTTGGCGTGACCAAACTAGGGGAGATTTCAATCGAGAGAACCCTCTCAAGACCTATGACAAACGTAGGGAAGATTGGCCAAAATGTATGCATGGTATGGATTGTTTGGTGCAGATGATGACAGATGGGACGGAAGGAGGTCGCCATTTCTGGAAATGCCCAAACGCTTATGTAAGTGCAATTATTTATCATCATTGCATTCTGGATCCTCACTTAAGCAATATGTAACATGCTTATACTTATTTCGAGTTCAAGGGCACCCGACCACTTTAGCGGGCTTCACTAGGTGGATCGATCCTCGCCACTTCCACCACATCAAGGATACATATGGTGGTTGCAAGAAAGAATCATTGATCTCGAAATGGAGGTAGGTACCGGAAGAAGAGACGACCAAGAGGAGGAGGACTACAGCGGTGAGAACTCACAAGAGGAACCATGCACCGATTCATACTGCTCGTGCCCTTGTCACAAGAACAATGGGCCACCGCCACCACCACCGTCTCCACCACCACCGTCACATGATGCTTACAATGGAGAAGGCGCAACACAGTACGCTATGTGGCAACATTACTAGGCAGAGTTCTTTCTATGGCCACCTACGTTGATTGCTGTTTCTTTAAAATTACCTAAGGCGTGTTAGGGTTAGTTTGGAACTGTGTACCGTAGTTTGGTACGAGTTCCCACATGCCATTTTGTTTGCTTGAGTGTTGCTTTAATTACCTAAGGAATGCTAGGTTTAGTGAAGAACCTATAAACCCTTGTTTGATTTATGTTCTCACATGCCATTCCATATGTTGTGTACCTCAAACCCTTGTTTCGTCCAAATGTCAATTCATGTGTTGTGTCGCGTCAACTATGTGCTCAATCTTTTAATTTAAAGACACAATTAAAAGACCCAATATCCGAGGGCAGCGACAAAACGAAATAACACATAAGTTCAATGCCATCAAACATTGTTCAATACAAGAAGACAACATAGTTCGCTGCATGGTTCATTAAAAATAGAATACAACAATTTTCCATACATATTGGAATTCACCTAACAAATGAACGATGCACATCATGAATCTGAAGCATACCCTGGAAGCAAATCATCGTCTGAGTCCCAATCCTCCACCAGCACCTCGTTGGTATGACGAGGACCAACTACTACACCATCGACTGGATTCTGTGTCATGTGGGCTTGTTCAACGGCATCTGCTAACTGTGAAGCCTGAACCCAGAAGTCATTGTCATTGTCATTGTCATCAGGGATGTCCTCCTGCACGTTGGCCTCGACGGGGCCCGTGTGAGGCTGCACGTCAGGCACAAGAGCGAGGTCCTGCAACAGTCGCTTCATTACAGTGCTCACAAGAGGATCCGCCTTCCTCTTCGTCCGCCCCTCACTCTGCTTCCGCAGTGCATATTGCTCGTCTAGGCGATTCTTGAAACTTTCATGGCATTTCATATACTGCTCATACGTGGGGCGGGAAACACCCAACTTATTGGCAAGCTTACGCTGCTCCCGTTGACGAATGTAGAGATACTCGTTGAGAAGCTTGGCCCCAACACCCATTTCCCGCCCAATTTTATGCTTCGCCCTGATTGCTTCCTTGACCTCATCTTTTCCTTCAAAGGACTCCCAAAAGCATTTCCTAGAGTTCTGTCAAAACAAACAATTGGACTTTAGTTAGGGAAAATAATGTCTCATGTGGTTCACTCACTAGAAAAAAATATCCAACCTCATCATAATCCACCATATAGCCACAAAAATAGCCTATTCCCCACTCTGAAGGAACAAGGCCATACTGCGCTTGAACACCACATTTGCAAAAGACGGGGGGTGGCGCAGGGGTGTGGGGTGGCGCATGGGCGAGGGGTGGCACAGGGGCGGGCAAGCCAGCCTCAGCGAGGGCTATGAGCTCGTCCAATCTTGAAGTGTCGCCATCATCATCCACATTTTGGGCCGCCTCCCACTCAGCCTTGGCACGGCGCGCATGCTCTATCTTCCTCTCCCTCTCCTCCCTCTCAGCATCAGCTATCCTCCTTTCCTGCTTCCTCCCTGCGCGCCTTCTCATCAGCCGCTTGCTTCTTCAACTCCTCATGCCTCCGTTGAAACCCAGCCCTAAACTCCTTGAGGCCTTCCAAGTATTTCTTGTTCTCCTCACTGACGTCAAGGTCGATCCACTGCTCAAAATCACAGAGTGGTGGTGGGGTCTGCAAAACAAAGAATTGTCACAAAGCAAATATATAATCATAGAAATAAATAAACCAAAATGAATATACACACCATGAGATCAAGGGCGTTTGTATCGGGCCAAAGGCCCATTTGTAATTGGCACACATCCAATACTTCCGCATGTATATTTCCTCATCCTCGTCATCCCATTCTACTTTGCAAGGATCACCACACCAGCAATTGGGCCTTGGAACACCCGGTGGGAGAGGCTTATGCATATAGGGATCACCCGGCAAACGAGCATAACTACCTCTGAAAATTTGATGCAAAGTATCAATTCAATGCAATATTGTCATTACGGTATCATATTTGATGAATAAAAGATGAAAACTAGGTCTAACGATTACTCTAACGCCAATCCATCGTACAATTGCATAAACCATCTTAAAAATAAACAAAATCAATCCCAACAACATGGTTGCCATGTGTGCTTGTCCACAAATTTGGCTACTCTTGTCTATTGCTTGCACACAAATTAAAAACAACACAACACAAAAAAAAACCTCTTTGTACCACGCCTCGACATTCTTTCGGAGTTGGGAATGGAGGGGAGTGCGCCGGGCGTTGAAGGCCACCACGGATGGAGGGGGCCGGCGCCGACCAACGGCGGCGAGGCAATCCGCGCCGGTGGCGAGGTCCCGGGCGACGGCGAAGGGCGCCGGGCGCCCTTGTCACTCACGAACGGAAACAGAGAGCGAGAGAATGAGAGACTCTCGGGCGGGCTCGGGCGACCGAATATTTCAGCCCCGCCGCCGCAGATCGGTCGCGGCGGCGCACCGCTGCCGTGGATGAGCGCTGCGGCGCAGTTCCGCGCCTGATGATCCGGGCGCGCGGCGGAGCCGCCACGTCGGCGTGGCGCCGCGGCCGGGCCACGCCGGCAGCCCCCGCCCCGCCGCCAAGCATGCAAGGCGCAAATTCAAAAAAAGCTACCGGCTGGGGCGCGTCCAAAATGGTTATTCTCGAAAAATCTTTTAAAACCAGGTTAAAAAATAGTTTTTCTTTAAAAAAAGGGTTAAAATTAAAAAAATTCTGCGCTGCGCGCTGCGTCAGCTGGAGGTCACGGACAAAACGAGGCAGCAGCCACCCACGACACTGAACTACCGACTGATAGGCAGGCCAGGCAGGCCAGCCAGCCCTTGTCTATCTGATCTCAACCCGGCCGGTCCGGCCAAAAGCGAGTCAAACGGAAAGTCAAAGATAAATTATAGTGGGCCCTGTCTGCTTGTTTGACGCTTTGACTGTGTATTATACCACACGTGTGTCGCTATTGATCACCTACTCCGGCCAGAGCCAGGTACCTTTGTTAGACACGAGACGAGTGTGCTCTAGGCCGGGCCAGGTCGCTGTTCTTCGTGGTGGGTCCTAGTAGATCAAAACATTCCGTTCGAGAATTTAAAACGAGGAATCAAGGACGAATTGAAATTAGTTTTTAAATACAGGTCTACGATTGCTGATTCCCAGTATATATACACATCATTTGAAACCTCAATTTTGCTAGGCTTCTAGGAGTTGCAGTGATTGTTATTTGTAAAGCTTGTGCTGATGCTGGCGGCATTCATGCATATGTATGTCCGTTCTAGAAGAAATGACAGTTTTATTCCTAGCCTTCTAGAAGAAACCAAAATCGGTACACACCCTTCTTCTGCAGTTTTGACCATCTTCTGCTTGACACTACTAGGACTCGCAGATATACATCTCGATCAAGTATCTCTCTAAGCTGTCAATTTTCAGGCAACACATCCCCATGCCCTGTAAAATTTCTCTTACAAAGTTGTCATGTCATCTTCATTAGAACAGCAGCCTGTAAAATTTCTCCTACAAAGCGAGAAACGAGAACGCGGCGACAAAACAGTTTTCCACGCCAATTAACTGCTACTTCTAGAAAGTTAGCAAAAAAATCATTGGATTAGCCCATAAGCCCATTGACTGGTCTCGCACTGACAGACTTCTACAGGCTAGTACAGAGACTGCCAAGTGCCGATCCCACCGCCTCCAGTGCTGTGCGGATGGTGAAGGAAAGTGAGTGCGAAGCATCGCCGTGCAGCCGTGCAAGGAAGGAAAATTTCTGTCGCTGGCTCGCCTTTGCTGACCATGACGACCATGGTGGACTGGACTCGCCGTGCGTGGACCGGCTTCTGAAAGCTGCACTCTAGCTGCTGTCCAAAGGGTGCAGAAAGTCGCACTAGCGCCCACTGCTGTTAGCACACCCACTGATTAATGGATCTGTGCCAATAATCCATCACAACTGATCTTAAAAATTCCCTGAAGTGCCTTTTAGTCTTAAAAAATTTTTCTTAACTACCATATGTTGGAGTGAAAAAGGATTCAGTCGTTCAAACATGTCACTGTCTTTGTTTGCAGCCCTTTAAAATGGTGCATTTTCAGTGCGAATTCAACATTCCTCCTCATTCTTTTAATTTAATTTTTTGGAAAATGGTGTGGACGTCAGACGAGATAAGGTACTCGATCACTGGCTGGCTAGATCGACATGTCTAGCCAATCAATTACCCATAGACTGAATAATTGGCTTCGAGAGAAGAACGACTAAGCCTGCCCCCTCTTATCGAGTGTGTTGACTACACGCTACAGAACAGACGGCAAACCGCACGAGGCTATGGATGCAGACAGAAGAGAGATGCGGCCCCGCCGTGAGTCGTGCTGTCTACCTCCGTTCTCCTGTAGTCCATGGCATCTTGGACTCCGCTCTGTCGAGGTGAACAAGCTGTCAAGATGAACCACTCGGTCGGATAGGGACCGTACTGAAGAAACCTACACCTTCTAGTAGAACGGGAACACTTGTAGAGTTACGTATCTAGGTGTACTGCTAGGTGTTAGCATCACGAGATTCAGAGAACTGAACTGTAAGCTAGCCGCCTGCACTGGCATACAGTGTCTCTGAATTTGAGTCCAATACGTCTGGGAAACGAACGAACATGCCTACTATCTAGAAGCATAGCAGGATAGCATATACTAACTGCAGAAGGAGAAAAGAAACATCACTTGAAGAGAGACACCACATTTTGATCTCTGTATCGTGCCATGGCCTGTGTTTTCATAATTCTAGAGGCCGACACCACCGCAGCAATCGATGACTTTTCTCAGCAAAAGGACAGTGCATACATAGTAGAAACGAGCAATGAGAGTAGTCTACCCGAAGACTGAACAATCGGAGAGAAGAAACTCTCTCTTCTGGACTGCACATCGCTATCTGCACTGCACCTGCACGGTGGACACAGGCAGATTACAACCACCGTGGGTGCGTGCCGTGCGCGGATGCCTGGATGGGAATGCTCTGCGCCACTTTCGGCGTCCGTTTCTCTGTTCTTCGGTCTTCGGGGCTAGTAGGCCTGGTCGACTAGGATGAGAAGTGATTTTGGACAGCGAGAAGTGGTGACTGAAGTGAGCCACTCATCACATAAAAAAAAAAAGGTTTGCGACCAGGGTATCAAAATTCAAAAGGCAGAGGGGCAGGTGCGTTTTGTTGCAGAGTGGAAAATCTTGTGGGACAGCTACAGACACGACTGATCGGGACTGACTCGGCCTCTAGCTCTAGGCATCGATTTGCATAGGATCAGACTGCGAAATCCACTTTTTTTTTTTTTTTTCTCATCCGGATATCGTATCTGCTAATACACGTACACCTCACACCACCACACACGCACACACCCCCCACACTTCACACACACCATACACGCGAGGCACCTACAACTACACTCGAACCGAAACCGCGTCCTTATCGAGATCACCGGAATAATCCGTAGATGACGGCGTTCATATTCTATCGGGCTCCACGCGTGAAAGGCTAGATTTATTTGGGAACCTACTGTTCCGGTGGGAAAATCGCGCCCACTTCTGACGAGTAGTTCGACATCGTGCTGCAGGCAGGAAGCACAAAGCTAACAGGCCTCGTTGATAGACTGATGTATGGGCCGCGCATCCCTCACATCGCAGCCAGCACGGCCCACGACTCCATGTAGTTTTAGCAGTGGATTTTTCTACAGTTTCAAAATAATCAAAATTAGTAGCCATGGGCAACCCATATTTTTTTCGAAACCAGGCACTTTAGCCCGTTCTGCATTAAGAGAAAAAGAAGTTTAAGTTTACATCCTCACGAGCGCCCTAGCGAGGTGCACGGGAACACGCGAGGCGGGACACACTAACACAAATCACCGGCTGCAACGGTGGCGCTTAGAGTGGTGTGGCTAGTAAGGAAACTATGTGAGGCGACTAAAAAGAGCGACGGAGTGGTCACCGACGCCCGGGGCGACCGCTGCGAGAACCTCGTCTAGCACCGCGTACGGGGAAGAGCACGCGCACAGCACATCGTTTGTAGCCCGGCACGTGTCCCCCCGGTGTCAAGCGGCGGCTCGGTCACCGCGTCGTCGGCAACCCATATCAAATCTTAATCTAATCTAATACTCCTATATAAACAAATCTCACTTAGGGAATTCTCTTCGATCTCCTTGCATGCCATGTCATCCGAAACTGCTCTGTCCCCATGTCATCACATTTGTTGGACCCATCAACTCACTTTGGGCACAAAAAACCGAAAACCGAAAACGATCGGGTTCGGCTCCAATTCGATTCTAGATTTCCAGGAACCAAAATTATTCGGGTTAGTTCGGTTCCAGGGCTTGGTTACCCGAATTAACCAAAATAATGTGCAAGACCCAATACTATAATTTGCGTAACATACAGCCCACTGGCCCAGTCCAACAAACTACCTAAACCCTAACACTCCAGTCCACCTGCTGCACCCCAGCCTTCACCCCATCTCCCGTCACACACGCAGTCCGCGAGAGGCGAGACCCCGACCATGTCCGCCTCCGCCCCCCCGATCCCGTCTCGACCCCTGTCCCCTGTCCCGAGTCCCCATCCCCGACGCCCGACCCCAACAAGGCAGCCGCCGCGACCGGCACCAGCGGGTGGCAGAGGGGCGTACTCCTCCACTCCCTCTGGTATGCGATTTTTAACTATACTAGAAGGGAGCCGCCACCGTAGAGATGCCGCAGACTCATTTCTATCCAACTCCTGATCAAATTCATTCGTATTTTGTCTTGCATACCCATAACAACGCACTTCTAGTATAGTTAAAAATCGCAGTCTTCTTGTTTGACGAGACAAATAGATCCCCGGTTGGCTATGTCTTGAACGTTACAAAAAGCCATAACTTTTTCAGAGATAAAGATTATATACGTGTAGAAGTAGACTGATACTTTTTTTTTTTGCTTAAAATCATCTTAATTCCGGTATAATCAGTACTTACTACTTTCCCCGTTTTAAATTACAAATAAGTTGTTTTGCCTTTTTTTAAAAAATAAAAAATGCATTGGGCCCGTTCCACTAAAGAATTAGGCACGGCCCACAACTACAAATAAATTCCGCCGAGCCGATTTGCTGGGCCCGCTAGATTCCCGTTAGCGGCAAGTCTCGCGAATCCCTCCGGTCACCATGTCCAGCAGAAGGACGGAAGCCAAAGCGGAACCGTGCGCCGCCGAGAGTTCCCCTCCGACGACGAGACCACTCCGATCCTCGTTCCACTACGGCCGGTCGTCGGCTATGTACTCCAGGTTGGTTTTTTCCTTCTCGGATAGGCGGGCGGGCGGGCGGGCGCTACTTCTATTTGCGTGGCAGGTTTGGCGGTGGGTCGGAGACCAGCCGAGCCGGCCACCGATCGGTCGGCGGTGAACTTTGAAAGGAACTAGAACCACCATGGCGTCCAGCATTCTCGGCGTTGTGGAGACTGCTGCAGCACACCTGCACATGAGGCCGGTGGTCGACTCGATTGAAGGACATAATTGGGTTACCGTTTGGCACCGAGACTCCGAGACGAGAGGTATAGGAACAGTTGCTACCTTCCCTTGCGCGGTCAGAAAATGGCGTCAAAATAGTGAATGGCCTCGAAACCTAATCTCAGTTAAAAATGGCGTCAAACCCGCCACGCAAATAGTGAATGGCAGAGGGGCGTACTCCTCCACTCCCTCCGGTGGCGTCATAATTTCTGCCGGTATGCTTCTATTTGCTCTCACTGAATAAACTGATTGAAGTGCGCCTAGAGTAATCTCACTCTTCAGTCTTGAGGCATCATCTCAGCTCATCTAGATCTAATGTCAGAGCAGGTGAGACTGAACCATCTTAATACTTACCTGTGCCGCCCGTACATCAAAACCCATGGCTACTGTTTTCAGTAGAAGCAAGAGTCGTTTCACCTGCTGATTGCATCCCATGTCAAGACTCTCCACAAGCTTCTCTTCTTAGCGCCATTCCTCGATGGCACTGATCGAACATTTGCATGTCATATCCAAACCTCTATCCCATGTCAGAGTCAGATTAACATTTGTCTTTTCTGGTTAGTGTTACTCTTCCTTCAGATGCTCACCTAGAATTTTACAGCTGTTTCCCTACAGCTACGCAATGCTTCCATGTGTGCACTAGTGGATAATTTGAAACTATAAAGTTAGAACAAAGAATTCAAGTTGAGTTATAAATTTCGCATAATCTCATTACCTGTAGGATCTGAGAGATGATCATCACTGTTATACTATTGAAAGGCATATTGCACTTTGTGCCATGCCACATCCTTGAGGCGAAGTGACGAAGTTTAGATGCAAAATGAAAACCTTTGTCGTTTTGAGCATTGCCCCACGGCAACACGAAACTTGTATATAAAAAACAACAAGGCCTAACCAGGAGGTTAGGCAAAGAAGAAGGGGGAAGGGAAACGTCTAAACTAACAAAACAATCAAAGCTAAAGGTAAAGCTCTGTATTTCATCCACCGGCATTGCCGGCATCAGTGAAATGAGAAAACTGGTGGGGATCTTCCGTTCCCCCCGTAGTTCCCAAAAAAAAAAAAAAACAGTTACAAGGCCCGAAGCCAACTAATGATGGAGCGATGCAAACTAGGCTTGATTCTGATAAGATGATCCTTGACTTCGTTCTTGAAATCTGATTTCCAAGCAGCAATGTTTGGAGGTCGATGATTAAAGATGAGAGCATTTCTTTCATTCCAAAGGCACCAGGCACCAACCATAAAAAATTTCCATGAAGAAGGGGTGCAAAAATTCTCCTTGGCTGTGTAAAAACTTATGATGGATATTGGCATTTTCAACCCAGGTAATGCCAAGAGCAAAACCACCTGCTGACCGCAGAGGGACAATCAAAAAAGAGATGCTCAACAGTTTCTTCAACTCCTTCATGACACATAACGCAATTATAACCTTCCTCAATGAATTTATGAAAACCTTTGTTGTTGACGGACCCATGATGGTGATAATTCATTTTTGTGGGGTTGGTTAGTTGTTTGAGTGGGATGGGGGCGCATGGACCTTTTAGTGTTAACCAAATTGCGAACACATGGTTGATTTAGGTCGCATGTGTTTAGTTTTTGTGATGTAGTGATTGTCAACGATCAACATTCTTCTTCTATTTTCTTTTTATCTTTTTACGCTTGGTTATGTTTCACCGGCACACGTGGAGTGTGTCGAAGGCGTATCTCTTGGTTCGTGTTGTGCGGTGTGGAGCTCGGAGATGGTAGGCGACGGTGAGGTGAAGGGGCCAAGGAGGGGGCGTCTTGGGCCGACGAACCGTGGAGGTGAAGGACGGACGTGAGGCTTGGGCCGAGGGGCCGGATCGCCGGGTGGCTAGCCATGGTGGGCGACATCACGGGACATCGACGGATGCAAGAGGGGCGTGGGCGGGACCGTGTCGATCGGGTCAAGACGGCGTGCGAGGCAGAGCGGGGGAGCTTCGGATGACTTGGCGACTCGGCGGGCGGTCAAGACGGCGATGACCTGCGTGTCGAGGAGGTTTGGTGGTTTGCCCTCAAAACCATCGGCGCGGGTTTAGTGGTTTGGGCCTCAAAACCCACAAAGCGCGGGGTTTCTCGCGGGTTTGGGCCTCAAAACCCGAAGTGTTCCCGGACGGAAGGACACGCGACGGCGGCATCGGGAGGTTGCGTGGAAGCAAGGCTACCGATGAGGAGGCCTTGTGGCCGTCGGATCGAAGATTACCCGGGAGTCGGCCGAAATAGGCTTAGGGTTACAAAATCGACTTCGTGTATCTTGCAGGGGTAGTTTAGGCGGAGGGAATTGGGGCTATTTATTTAGCGGCATACCCCTTCATCCTCCCCGGCCTCTTTCATTTTTCGTTTTACCTTTTAGCTGTACGTTTTCTCCTCCCACGTTCTTGAGAGAGGCCAGCACAAACTGAAAATTTCGTGGATGTTTTGTTGAGATTTTTGAAGGGGAAGAACAGCCCCAAAGCTGCTTGTGCCCTCCGGGCTTCGTCAATTTGTCTCTGTGATTTTCGCAGTTCGTGCGTTCTTGTTTTTCTCTTCTCTCTTCTTGCTCGAATTTCTTCGATTCACGGACTTTCAGTTGATCTTGAGCAACGATCTCCTAGCAGTAGCTTTCTATCCCTGTCGTGAATCAGTGTGCTGAGTTTGAGAGCTTGGGATTTTGTTTCCTGCGAGTTGCTTGAATTTTTGGATCTGGGCTGTCACTCGTCTCTATTCTTGCTTCAGCTGTGTTCGTGAGTTTTCCCATGGAAGCTGAGTAGAGGGAAGTCCCACCTGCAGTGCTACCAACGCCTGGCGCTTAGGCGCTCTGCGTGCTCTATTGAGCAGCACTCTTTCTGGGTTGAGGATCTCGTCTGCTCGTCGTCTGCTCGAGAGAGAGAGAGTAATCCGGTTGTTGGTTTTTCTGTCTGTTCTTCAGTTCGCTCGGTCAATTTCTTGTTAATCCAGAACAGCGCGTCGATTTCCATCCTTGTGCAGGGACTCGTCAGTGGGAATCCGGTCTCATCAGGACTGCTATTCTCCAGAGCTGAATTTTTCAGGCAGCAACAGCTAGCAGCTCGATTTCTTCATTCTCTGCACTTTTCTCAAGGTAACAACAGGTAGCTTCGTCGATGGCAAGGTAAAGCAAGTTACGTAATTCCTTTTTCTTGAAACCATGAATTACTACTCCTATCAATCATGAGCTAATCATTGGAGCTTTATTTTATATACCACACTTTGGTTAGAGTAGTATTCTCGAAGTGCAAATTTTGCTGCTTGCTGTGTCGTGCTTCTTCTCTGCAGGTGCGTGCTTCCAGGTCTTCCTTGCCGGTTCGTCAGGTTCTTGGAATCAGTTCTAGCTCTAGTCCTTTGTTGTTGGCGCTGTGGTATTTTTATTACAGTGTTTTCAGACCAGCACCTGCCAGTTCATGAGAAGGAGCAAGTTTCTGAACTTGCAGTAATTGTAGAATTTTATTCAGCAGACCAGAGCAGCTTCTTTGTTTGTTCGGTGATAGCAGTGCAGCACTTTCTCTTGGTTTTGGTTCAGCTCCCCTGCCTTGCTTGAGTCCAGGCCGTGAGTTTGTTTTGGAAATTCTCTCTTGCTTTTTAATTCCACCGTTTATTCTTTGGAGCTCCGAATTTCGATCTGTCTGTTGCGTTTGGTTCATTGAGCTTAACACTTTGCGTTTGATATCTTGCTACCAGTTAGCACGGGTATCACTTCGTATTTTTTTGAGTCCGCTTTTGAGGTTGGAGGTTGAGCCGATGACTCGAAATTGAAAAAGAAAAAATCGAGGCTCCCATTCACCCCCCTCTCGTCGCCGTTTCGGTCCTTCACAAATTAACATCACTAGTGATAATTAGTACATATCATTTTAATTCTGAAGTTTTACATCTAAGCAATTGACATAAAATTCATTATAATCTAAGTATAAACAAAATCAGAAGAAGAATCATTAACTGCAGAAGCACTAGTCCCATAAGTCCGTGACATATTTAAGTCTGTAACATATTTGTTTCGGTTCTTGGCTGTAATCGTTCCAATGATGATTTTTATTCATCCTCCCACAATAATCTCTTCCGTTGAATTAACCTTCCTAGGAAAAATATCATCCCGTTGATTAATGCAGGATACTAGGATAGATATACAAGTAGGTGCTGCTTTGCGTACTGAGCATCTTGCTTGGGAGTTTACTTGGGGCCATCATTTTTTTTTCACCATATTTTTCCTGTAAGTTCCTCACTAGCCGAGTGTCCAAATTGCTTACAATATGGGGAATCGTAGAATGGCTTCAGAAAAGCAGGGACCAGGTATATGTTTTGCTGTACTAGAAGTCTAGAACCCTTTATGGTCTACATGATGCTAATATGTTTGGCACAATAACAGCAACAACATTAGCAGAACACTCAAGGGATTACCCCGGTCAACTGGTTCCCTGACAAGATCAGCTCCTTCAGCAGCGGCATTCCAGTGGCGAGCTCTGCTGGTATACTCCCGGTGAACAAGTTGTTCGAGGCGTAGAACTTCTTGAGCCGATCGGCCTCCACAGGAATCTGTCCAGTGAACTGGTTGTTGTCAATATAAAGCCCCGTCATGTTCCAATGCAACTTCTTCGGTAGGCTTCCCTCAGTCTATTGTTCTGCAACGTCAATTTTATAAGCTTTGGCACCGTCCATAGAGCGGCCGGCACCTCGCCGGACAACTCGTTATCTTGAAGCTGCAGCCATATGAGACTCGGGCAGTTGGCAAGACCGGTCGGGATTGAGCCGTTCAAGCTGTTACCGGAGGCGGTGAGTACCAACAGCTGGTCGTGGTCGCAGATTCCCGCCGGTATTGGGCCGGAGAAGTTGTTGCCGTCGATCTGGATGTCTCTCAGCACCGGTGTCTGGTTTCCAAGCTCCGCCGGGATTTCTCCACTGAGGCTGTTGTTCCACAACCACAAGAATACCAATGACGGTAGCTTGGCAATGCTTGCCGGTATCTCGCCGGTGAGATTGTTCTGTTGCAAATTCAAGAAGCTTAGCTTCATCAAGCCTCCAAAGCTCTCTGAGATGGTTCCACTCAGCTGGTTCTGGGACAGGTCGACCTCTACCAAACCTGTTGCTCCGATCGGGCCATTGATGCCGAGGTCGCCAGAGAGATTGTTGATGTAGAGATACAGCTTCTGCAACTTTTGGAGGTTCCAGATCCCGGGGGGTATGTTTCCGGTGAATCCATTCATGGACAGGTCGAGCCACTCCATCTCCAGCATATCTGTGACATAGCTCGGGAATTCGCCGGTAAGGTTGCAGTTGGCCAGCCAGACAGTCGTTAAGTTCTTTAAGTTCTTGAACGACTTCGGCAGCACGCCGGCACCGAACGGATTAGTCCCGAGCTTGAGCGTCTGAAGATTAATCAGCTCACCGAGCTCTGGCGGGATCGTGCCGGTGAGCTGATTTCCGTAGAGAGCAAGGTACGCCAGGTTCCTGAGCTTTGACACCGACACTGGTATCCCGCCGGTTAAGCTGTTGCGGTCCAAGGCGAGGTAAGTCAGGCTGCTCCCAAGCCGGCCGATGTCGGCCGGGAGGTCCCTGACGAGCTGGTTGTTGGAGAGGTCGATATGCGTGATGCCGGTGCAGCTGTAGAGGAACCTAGGGAAGCCGCCGCTGATGCTGGTGTTATACAGGTTGAGCACCTTTAGGCCAGCAAGGCCGCCGATGGCGTGCGGTACGACGCCGGTGAGGGTAACGTTGGGGAGCGCGAGGGATGTGACGCTGCCAGTGGCGTCGCAGGACACGTAGGTCCAGTTGCAGTGCGGGTTCCCGTCGGCGCCCCACGAGGCGAGCTGCTCCGGATCCCCCCACGCACGCTTGATCTGGAGAAGCCACTGCTCGTCGTCCAACGCGTCGGCTTGGGGCGAAAGGCAGGTCAAGGTGAGGCAGATGTAGAGCAGGATGTGGAGGCATCCGTTGCCGTTTGGAGACGAAACCGTGGTCATGGCGATGGCCTGGAACTTCGATTGGTCTCCTGTACACTGTAGTGTTGCCGGGTTAGCTTGCTCGGTGGGTTGTGGTGGTTTGCGGTTTCCCTTTATGGTGTGGAGCGCCGGTGCGTGCGTGTGTACTGACAGCAGGTGTGGACTGGGGCAGGCGTTACCGCGTTGGCCATCGAGTTTATGTCACCACTCAAAATGTCAAAATGCCGTGAGCTGAACGACAGGAAAGATGAATCAGTGATGTGGACGATATATAGGGATCAATACTCCCTATATGCCATGAAAATGCCGTATTTTTTTTTTTTTGCAACCAACCGATCCACTTTTTGCGGAGAGTGAGTGTGGCGGCGACTGAGGGCGGCGCTTCGGTCCTCGTAGTGTGACGGCGGCGGCTGCTTCCTGCGGCCGCCGGCGTCTTTTCTGTGCAGACCGCTGGTCTATGCTTGGCAGTGGTCGCCATGGTGGGGGCGAGGTGGATTCCTCGTCACCGTTCAGTTCGGTTCGTCAAGCCATCGACCTGTTTGAGGACGGGTTGAGCGGTGGAGTCAAGACGGCGGAATTCGTCTCGGCGACCACTCCGGTTGCCGTTGGGGCCCATTAATGGATCTGTGCCAATAATCCATCACAAGTGATCTTAAAAATTGTCTGAAGTGCCTTTTAGTCTTAAAAACTTTCTTAACTACTATATGTTGGAGTGAAAAGGATTCAGTCGTTCAAACATGTCACTGTCTTTGTTTGCAGCCCTTTAAAATGGTGCATCATGTCACTGTCTTTGTTTGCAGCCCTTTAAAATGGTGCATTTTCAGTGCGCATTCAACATTCCTCTTCGTTCGTTTAATTTATGTTTTGGAAAATGGTGTCGACGTCAGACGAGATAAGGTACTCGATCACTGGCTAGATCGACATGTCTACCCAATCAATTACCCATAGACTGTGAATAATTGGCTTCGAGAGAAGAACGACTATAAGCCTGCCCCTCTTATCGAGTGTGTTGACTACACGCTACAGAACAGACAGCAAAACTGCACGAGGTTACGGATGCAGACAGAAGAGAGATGCGGCCGTGAGTCGTGCTGTCTACCTCCGCTCCTGTAGTCCATGGCATCTGTCGAGGTGAACAAGCTGTCAAGATGAACGGATAGGGACCGTACTGAAGAAACCTACACCTTCTAGTAGAATGGGAACTCTTGTACGTATCTAGGTGTACTGCTAGGTGTTAGCATCACGAGATTCAGAGAACTGAACTGTAAGCTAGCCGCCTGCACTGGGAAATGAAACATCACTGAAGAGAGACAACACATTTTGATCTCTGTAGCGTGCCATGGCCTGTGTTTTCATAATTCTAGAGGCCGACACCACCGCAGCAATCGATGACTTTTCGCAGCGGATATCACTTGCACACTCTCAGCAAAAGAACAGTGCATACATAGTAGTAGAAACGAGCAATGTGGGTCTATCAGATGGTAAACAAACCCGAAAAGTCTTCAAATTAATATCACATCAAATCTCTTCACACACGTCGTGGAAAGACTAAATGTAGGTAAATAAAAAAATAAATTGTATAGTTTGACTGAAAAGTGCGAGACGAATCTTTTAAACTTAGTTAGTCCACGATAGGACAATAATTATCAAATCTGAACGAAAAGTCTTCTGATGAGTCGAACCCAAAATATTTCACCAACTAAACACACTCTGAATAATCTGCATCCGGAGAGAAGAAACTCTCTCTTCTCGACTGCACATCACTATCTGACTGCACCTGCATGGTGGACACAGGCAGATTACAACCATCGTGCGTGGATGCCGTGCGCGGATGCCTGGATGTGGGAATGGTCTTCGCCACTTTCGGCGTCCGTTTCTCTGTTCTTCGGTCTTCGGGGCTAGGCCTGGTCGACTAGGATGAGAGGTGATTTTGGACAGCGAGAAGTGGTGACTGAAGTGAGACACTCATCACAACACAACAAAAAAAGATTGCGATCTGCGACCAAGGCATCAAAATTCAAAAGGCAGAGGGGCAGGCACGTTTTGTTGCAGAGTGGGAAATCTTGTGGGAAAGCTACAGACACGACTGATCGGGACTGACCGCGGGCCGTGTTAGGGTCCAACCTGGTCGGACCCCATCACCCGTCCGATCAGGCGCGTGGCCCAGACCCCATCCAGCACCAACCGCGCGCAGCCTGACCCGTTGGATCACTAAGCGCACAGCCCACGCCCCCTCTAGCACCGAACACGCAAGCAGGCCGGCCACCTAAAGGCTGGGGCGGCCCACCTAAAAGCCCGCCTCGACGCTATCATCTTCCTCCTTCCTCCAGCTTCGCGAGCACGCCCCACCCCCGCCACCTTGGCCCCGCCGCCAGCCCCCAGGGAGGGGCGCCGGCGGCATCCGCCTCTCCCTCCCCCTTCTCTTCTTCTCCGCCCGGCAAACCTAACCCTAGCCGCCGCCACCGCCGAGCTCGAGCACACCCGCCATGGCCGACCTCGGCGCCCGCTACCTACCCATACCCAACCGGATGTAATGCGGCCTCGCCCGCTCGGCGGCGCCCCCGCCGCCTCGCTCACCGCCCGGCGAACCGCCCGACCACTTTGCCGTGTCGACGACCGCCCGCCAGAGCGTCAAAAACCTTCCGTTGCTCTCCGGCCTCGATAGTTGGCGGTCACCGGCGATCGTGTCGTCATCTCGACCTACGATCTCGAACGCGTGCGGGGAGTTTGAATTTGTTTGAAATGTTGAAAGTGGGCGAGCTGGATGCGGTTTTTCCGCCACACTACGGGGAGGCAAATGCGGTCGAGCAGTCGTTTGTCGATCGATCGTATCGACGGCACCGGGCCATGGATAGCGTTGCATGAACTTTCCAAAGTCCGGCTCGGGCGGGTCTTACTTTCGAGGCCCACGAAGGGCTTATCCTACCTATTTCGACGTCGGCCAACCCTAGACCATTCGATCCGGCACCGATTCGGCCACCACCACCACTCCCCTAAACCCTCTTTTCGTCGAGGTAGCGAGAAGATCAATGGCGGCGAATGGTGGTGCTCCGGGTGGAGGTTTTGGTGGTCGCGGTGGAGGAAGGGGTGCTCGGGGTTACAACCCCCGATTCGTCCCCGGCTTTGATCCGGGGTTTGGAGGGAGGGTGGTCGCGGCCGGACATCGTGGCCGTGGTCGTGGCTATGGTTTTGGCGGCGGCAGAGGTGGATAGGGCGCCTAAGGCTATGCGCCCCATGGTGGCTACAATGAGCTCGGTCACGGGTACTATGCCCCCGGCCGTGGGCGCCGTGGTACGGGGCGGGCCGGTATGGCCATGGGCGCGGAGGAGATCGAGTGGCTACCGCTTTCAAGCCGCGGCGGTGGCACACAATGGAGTGGTCGGCAATCGGGCCGGCTATGTGCATCGAGGAGGCGGCGGCTGGATTTCACCATGGCGCCGGCACCGAATGGCGCATTTGGAGGGAACCCGAAGACGGTATGAACCATCGGGCGGCTGCGACGTTCATTCCCGCCGGGCAAGGGCAACCGATCCAAAGAGCCGGCTCCAAACCCGGGCCATCCCTCAAGGAGCGGCCGCCCCCCCGCATGGGGATGCCACTCATTGGCCGCCAGGAGGGGCATGGGTGGTGCTGCCTTAGCGACTACTTCCGGGGTCAACCAACCCGCCCGGCCAGGCGGTCGTGGTTGGGCCCTTGGCGTAGATTGGAGGGGCGATAGCGGTCGGCAACCAAGCGCAAAGAAGGGTCCATGGTGGGCGCGGGCCGTGGTGAACGCGTCTGCGGGGTGGGCGAAGCTCGTCTACGACCAGCCTGGTGGAGACCTCGGCGTCTCAAGGCGGGGGTGATCAAGCGAGAAGGTGCGAGTGGAGAAGCGATGGTCTGTAGATACAAATGATCATGGAGGTTGTTGCGATTCCAGTACAAGGTAACAATGAGGGTCTCGCAATGCTAGGTAAAGCTACTGACATTCTAGAATCAGCAATTCAAGGGGCCAAGAAAAGCAAAGGGAAACCATACTGCTATAGGTGTTATACAAAAGGCCATACTATACATGAATGTACTATAGTCCCGTGTTGTGAAATATGTTTCGGAGATCATCCAACAAAGTCATGCCCAAACAAAGAAAAAAAAACTAATACAAGTGCCATTCCTTGTGGTTATGCTGTAGAGGGTCTTGGGTTCTACTTTATTCCAAAGGTTGATAACCCAAAAGATAATTTACAAGAAACTAGAGCTGTGGTGCGTGTTCTTGAAGGTTCTCTTTCTGTCAATCAATTGGCGGTGGAACTAGAAAAGACTTCGCCCCGTAAGACTCACAAGTGGGATATTCAAACAACGAGAACGGGCATTTCTTGTCAATTTCCCCTCTGCTGACTTACCGGAAACATTGTCAAATTGGGGTCCTATGGATACTAAGGAAGTTGAAGGAAAAATCGGATTTGAGAAGGGGATTGATAATGAAGTTTTTAAGAGAGAAATTCCAAAAGTTTGGGTCCGTTCGTAGGTTTACCCCATGAGTTCAAACAATTTCCCATTATTTGGGCAATTGGAACGATCTTGGGAGTGCCTAGAGTCATTGACACCATCTTTACAAAGAACACCGGAAGAGCAAGAATGAGAGTAGCCGTGCTAGATCCATCACTTATCCCAGAATTTGTGGATGTAGTGATTGGGGATTTTGTTTACGAGCTACAGTTTGCGATTGAGAGAGAGATCCTTGATGGTGAGCCTCAAGTGATTGATATGGACTCTACCAAAGAAGGTGACCCAAAGGATGATGATCCAAAGGGGGATAAGGAAAAAAAATAATGAAAATGGTGCAAGTGTGGGGGAAAACATGGACATTGATGGCAATTTAGGTGATGCTCCACCTTCTAGCGGTGGTCTTGGGGGAGGGAGCGCACGCACAAGATCCGAGGGCGACTTTTTGTCGCTGGTTTTGGAGCGATCTAAGCCCCCACGGTCGCTGACAAACCAAGAGCGATGGTTTCTCGGTCGGGAGCGGGAGATTGGAAAGCTTTTGTTTGCCTCATCAAGCTGATTCAGGGAGTGTTAGTAATAAGCTCCCTACCGAGACAGTCTCACCGTTGAGGTCTAGCAAGAGGAACTACCGCTACGGATCAATATTCGATTGAGAAGGCGGCCAAGCTCAAGGCAAAGAAGAACTTGGAGATAGTCGATGAAAAGGTACAACACAAATTCCCCCCTCTTTTCTTGATAGAGATAATTCATCTTTACTACATTCGGTACATGCTCTAGGTGTGGTTTTAGGTAAAAATGATAAAGATTGTTTTAATTCTTTAAAACGTTTGAAGGATTTAGAACATAGCAGATTGTTAGATAGTGCTAATTTAAATAATGATAATTCGGTTTTGGATTTGGATGGAGCAACCGAGTGTTCTAATGAAGATGGTGTCGATCTAGAAATTTTAAATCTTATCTGCTCGAGAAGTAATGGAGGGGCTAGGTGATGGGGATGTGATCCTTTGATTTTGCTGACCCCCTGTATCATCGTCTAATAACAAGAGGCGCCCCAGGGGTCATAAAAAAAATAAAAATAAAAGTTGTTAGAAACGAAAGAAATTTTCTGGAATTGTAACGGTTTTGCGGATTCTAAAAATATAGATTTACGTCTGATCTAACAAAAGAGAAAGACCTAGATTTCATTGCCTTATCGAGAAACGGGTAGAGCTAGCTTCCCACAAAAAACTCTTAATACCATCTATGCTGGTAGAGATTTCATTTGGCATTGCATGGCTCCACGAGGCGGATCCGGTGGCATGATTCTAGGAGTTCATTTGCAAACTTTTGACATTGGTCAAATTGAGGAGGGTGATTTTTATATTCGGTTCATGTTGCGCCATAAGGAATGTGATTTTAAATTTAATTTAATATCGGTATACGGCCCAGCTCAAGCAGATCTAAAATCAATTTTTTTATCGAACCGGTGCGGTATGTTCCAAAGAAACCGTACAAGTTATTATAGGTGGGGACTTTAATATTATTCGCAGGCCGGATGAAAAGAATAATGATAATTTTAATGACAGGTGGCCGTTCATGTTTAATGATGTAATCGACTCTCTAAACCTTAGGGAAATAGACTTGTCTGGTAGGAATTTCACTTGGGCTAATAATTTGCCAATTCAAACTTTCGAAAAATTAGACAGAGTTTTAACATGTACAGATTTTGAGTCTCAATATCTCTTTCCAGAGAAATTTCTGATCATACCCCTCTTTTACTATCTACTTATAAGCGCCTCTACAACTTATCAACATCAATTCAAATTTGAATTAGGTTGGTTGTTAAGAGACGGTTTTTGTGAGATGGTGTCGCGGTATGGCGAATCACGGTGGTTGTAGGATCACCCATTGAGCGTTAAGCGTGCCAAAATTAGAAAGCTCGTCAACACTTAAGGGGTTGGGCTAAACATGTTAGTGGCATTTATAAAAAGAAAAAGCAAAGCTTTTAAATAAATTGGATGAGTTAGACAAAAAAAGCTGAACTTACTTTGCTAAGTGACACCGAGAGAGACCTAAAACATGTTACGAGTGAAAGGTTGGTTGAACTTTTTAGAGAAGAGGAGCTCAAGTGGTACCAAAGGGCAAAGGTGAAACACCTTTTAGAAGGTGATGCTAATACTAAGTATTATCACCTTATAGCTAATGGTAGACACAGAAAAATCTCGTATCTTTCAACTTGAGGATGGAAATAATATTATAATTGGTGATGCTCGGTTGAAAGAGCATATCACTAGGTATTATAGAAATCTTTTTGGTCCTTCCGAAGAGTCGCTAATTTCTTTAGACGAATCTCGACGGCATGATATCCCTCAAGTTTCGGTTGAAGAAAATGAGTTCTGGTTGAATCGTTCACCCAAGAAGAAGTTAGAACAACAATTTTTCAAATGGAACATAATAAAGCTCCTGGTCCTGGATGGGTTCCCTCTGAATTTTATCAAGTTTTTTTGGGACCTAATTAAGGAAGATTGATGGCATTGTTCGATGATTTTCATCAAGGAACTTTACATCTTAATCGCCTTAATTTTGGTAATATTATTCTCGCTACCTAAAAAGAAAGATGCGAGAGTTGTTCAACAAATATAGACCTATCTTGTTTGTTGAATGTATCTTTCAAAATCTTTACTAAAGTGGCAACAAACCGTTTATCTACCATTGCCCAAAAACTGATTAGACCAACCTGCATCGCATTCCTACCAGGAAGGAATATCATGGAGGGAGCTGTTATCTTGCATGAGACAATACATGAATTGCACACTAAGAAACAAGATGGAGTAATTTTTAAAATTGATTTCGAGAAAACCTATGATAAAGTTAACTAGAAGTTCCTACAACAAACACTAAGAATGAAAGGTTTTTTTCCTGTAGTGGTGTGAATGGATAAAAAAATTTACACAAGGTGGGAATGTAAACATCAAGTTTAATGACCAGCTTGGCCAATACTTTCAAACTAAAAAGGCTTGAGGCAAGGTGACCCCATGTCTCCTATACTATTCAATATAGTAGTAGACATGTTGGCTATACTAATTGCAAGAGCAAAGGAAGCTGGTCAGGTAGAAGGGGTCATTCCTCACTTGATCCAAGATGGATTGTCCATCCTTCAATATGCGGATGACACGGTGATTTTTTTAAGCATGATGTTGAAAAGGCAATCAACATGAAATTATTATTAAGCACCTTTGAACAACTATCGGCTTAAAAATTAACTTCAATAAAAAGTGAGATTTTCTGTTTTAGACAAGCTAAGAATCATGAGCAGTTTTACTCGCAGCTTTTTGGATGTGCCATTGGCAAGCACCCATTTAGATACCTAGGCCTACCAATGCATTTTAGAAAACTATCTAATAAGGACTGGAAATTTATAGAAGAAAGAATAGAGAAAAGGCTTAGTAGCCGGAAAGGTAAATTGCTCACGGTAGGGGGGGCGTCTAGTCCTCATAAACTTCAGTCTTTGTCTAGCTTACCGATGTTTATGATGTCTTTCTTCAAGTGCCAAAAAGGGGTACTAGATAAAATTGAGTGCTTTAGGTCTCGTTTCTTCCGGCAAAATGACCAGCATAAAAGAAAATATAGATTGGTCAAATGAGATGTTATACGACAACCTAAAGATCAAGGTGGGCTAGGAATCCAAAATCGAAATTCAAAACAAATGCTTGCTTAGTAAGTGGTTGTTCAAATTACTGAATGAAGGGATTTGGCAAGAATTACTAAGGAACAAGTATATCAAAAATAAGACTTTAGGGTACCGTGTGAAGAAACCCATGAGATTCGCATTTAAAAAAGTTTGATGAATGTGAAAGATACTTTTTTTTTAAGTTAGGACATTTTATTGTCAATGATGGGACACAAACACGCTTTTGGATCGATACTTGGTTAGGGGAATAAACCCCTTAAAGATAAATTTTCAGGCTTGTTTAATATTGTAAGAAGGAAGCAAGATACGCTAGCTAACATTTTAAATTCTCATGTACTAAATATTTCCTTTAGGAGGAATCTAGTGGGGGTAAACTTATCAAATTGGCTCCGTATTGTGTCATCCTTACAACAAATTAACTTAAGTCAGAAAAAGATCGTTTTGTTTGGGATTTGAAGGCATCCGAACGTTCTGATCAAGTCCATGTATCTTTGCTTTAATTAACAACGGGGTGAGAGTGTCACAAGATATTTGGAAGACAAAGTTACCAATGAAAATAAAAGTTTTCATGTGGTATATTAAAAAGGTGTTGTTCTAACCAAAGATAATTTGGCAAGAAGAAATTGGAATGGGGATAAACAATTGCTCTTTACGTCATCTTCCGAAAACAATTCAACACCTCTTTTTCGATTGTTTCTATGCCAAATTTTTGTGGCGCTCTGTATATATGCTTTTTTGGATTATCACCGCCTTCAAGTGTAAATGATTTGTTCTACAATTGGTCTAAAATGGGGAACAAAAATATAATTCGTTGTTATTAAAGAAGCAGCTGCACTTATATGGACAATCGGCTAACAAGAAATGAAGTTATTTTTGACAAATGCAAACCAAAATCTCTTTTGCGAAGGTTGTTCGAGGAACTCATTGGCTACGTCGATGGGCAAGCTTGCGCGGAATGAAGATCTACAAGGTCAACTTATCGCTTTGCGGCAAGTCATCTAGAAGTGTCGGCGTTATCTTTCTTCGGATCTAGTGGTTGGCTATCACGAGACACGTTGGTTATGTTTAGCCAAAAACATTTATTATCTTGTTTAGTTGGTTTTTGAGTGTGGTCGGAGTTTGAATCGGTAAAGATATTTTTTGTTTTAAACATTGTAATAAGTGGTCTGATTCTATCCATGGATAGATGAAGCCGGATTTTATAATCCTTTATCTAAAAAAATGAAAATGCCGTATTTGATTTTTTTCAGATGACGTGACTTAATTTGGTTGTACAGAAACCAGAGTTTAAACTTCAATGGGTTCATCTATATAGGTTACTAGGAGGATTCTCGCGTTGTTGCCGTGAAATGCGATAGATTTTTCAAACGTTTCTATGGGGATTAGCGATAGTTGCTGTGGATTTACGGTCAATTCTATGAGGATTAGCGATAATTATCTGTCAGATTGTAGAAGTGGCATTCAGCCTCAACTTGTCCCTTAGGAGCAGAGAGGCACAGGAAGATGGATACCCAACCGGCACTGACCTCGTCAGCACCACATGGATAGCACTCCATGTACCAGCCATGTCCTCTGACGTTGAATGTAGTGGATTTGATGCTCTTGCCGACGGTGCCGAGATTCTTGGTTCTCGAGAAGCCATCGATCATCAACATGTGCGACCCAACGACCGTCTCGTGGATGGCGGCTGCAGCGGTGCCACACGACGCAGCTTGTGTGGTGGTGGCCATAGGATCAGGGCTTGTGCACTGCACTCTAGCAAACAGCACCAATATGGCAAACATAGAATAGATGCAACCAGTTGAGCACAGGTGAGCAAGAGTCGAATGGAAGTGGAGGAGACCGGGCTTTTGCGTCATTTCACGGTCTGAGGCTTCTACTTATAGTAGTCTATAGTTATTAATTGCCCGCCGCGTAGATAATTTGATGACGTGGCCTAGGAGAGAGAAGAAAATTTGAAGAAAACGACGTCTAACATAGACGTCGAGTCTTCGCTCTGTACGAGGCGGTAGAAACGAGGTCAGTTTTGCGCTGTGGAGTCGGAGGTCGTTTCCATCGATCCGGTGTGGCTTCCCCTTCCCTCGCATCGCCGCCTCCCGTGCGCGCCTTGACTCTGCTCCCCCCGCGCTTGGCTGGCGTTGCTCGCCGCCGACAATACCTTCCACGGCGGATCTCGGCGGCCGCCGGCGTGACCTCACGCGCCACTCGCGGAGCTCGCCGCGGGCCTCACGCGCGGCCGCGGATTGGAAGTCACGTTCGACCGCGGGTCCTCACGCCGCCTCAAAGCTCCCTCGCGCAGGAGCAGCGTGTACGCAGAGCGGGGTGGGCTGGGGAGCAGGAGCAGGAAGCTGAGGCACGTCGGAGCCGAGGGGAGGTGCTGCAGGAAGCTGAGGCTTCTCCTGCGCGTGCTAGCATCCTCTTTCACAGAGGCGAGCTGCCGCCTCGGCCAATTTTTGCATCCACCGGCTTGTTCTGCTTGGCGCAAATCTTCTTCCCTCTTCCACATCTGCCTCCTGTTCGTGCGTGTTCCTATTGATTGCATTTGGTGGGTTTCTATTTTTTTTTTTTTCATTTCGATTTCGACTAAGCTGCTGCAGGCTTCCATGGCATTTTTGTCGATGCCGGCATGCTGCAGAGGACTTGAGACCCCTTCCATGGCGTTTAAGGAATTGTGGGGGTTGGTGCCCACCACCTATTCGGTAGAATGCTTGCATGGGAGAAGTTATTTATATTTATCTTCTGGTGGGTGTAGTGTGGATCACATGGTTTATGCCACAGCTGATCACCATTTTTTTGGTTGAGTAATAAATGCATTTATCTATAGAAACTACTTTAACAAACTCTGCACTGGGAAGGATGGTTTCTTGTACTAGAGTCTTCGACGTGTAGACTCTATTGGTAGAGTGCACCGTGAGTGCCGCCTTTATAGATTTTGAGGTGGTTAATTGCTAGGCCCAGCCACTAGGCGTGGTGCTGCCCGCCACACGAGGCGAGGAGACTCATTTTACTGGCGTACGCCGTGCATGAGATAAAAATGCAATTGATGTACTGTGCAGTGCTTGGGATGAAGAGAAACGCTTGGGAGGATGAGAGAATTAGTTCTTCCGTTCGGGCTATGTTTAATTAAAGGGGAGCTAAATGGGAGTGTTTTCTTTTTGGAATTGGAATAAGCTATGAGACCCGCTGATGACGTGGCTTCACATCTAAATTATATAGGTGTAGTATATTCCACTCATAAGTTTACATCTAAATTACCCGGGACATGTTATTTTTTTCGAGATCGGGGTATAGCCCGTTTTTTACTAAACAAAAAAGAATGGTCAATAGACCTACACATAGTTGATACAAAAAGGATTCGTAGGTAATCTATGGATTAGCAATGAAATCTTCAAACAAAACGAAAAACAGGAAACACGAGGAGTGGAGGATCCTCCACCTAACTCGCTCTAGGCACGAAAAAAAACCGAGAAACCGAACAGAACCAAAAAACCGAGAACCGAACCAAAGAAAACCGAAACCAAAAGATTCAGTTCTGTTCGGTTCCGGTGTTTTGGGAACCGACTTTAAAAAGAGGTACTTTCGGTTCCGTACCTTGGTAAACCGAAAAGAACAAAAAAAAAAAAACGATTTCACGATGGAAACACTAGGTCCAAACTCTCAAAGCCCAACAACAGCCCACCACCGAAGGAAGCCCAAGGTCCCTCCCCACTCCAAGTCTCCAATTCCACTCGGCACTCGCCGCACTTTTCGCCCGTCGCCCGTCTCACACCTCCCTCGCGAAGCCACCGCCGTCGCCGATCGACGCACCCGCCCGGCTCCGGTCGTCGCCCTCTCCACCCGACGCGCCCGCTCTCTCGCGGTCTCGCCGCCCGACACCCGACGCAAGTCCCCGCCCGACACCCATTCGCCTTCTGCGCCGCTGCGTGCCCATCCGGTCGTCCCCGCGTCGACCATCGTGGATCCGCCGCCCCCGCGTGTCTAGAGCCAACATTAGCAAGCATCCCGAACCACTCCTTCAACCTTCACTTGTTCGGTTTTTTTGGTATTTACTTGAAACCGAACCGAATGAACCAAACTCAAGTACCTCGGTACCAAGAATTTTTTTTTTTGGAGCCGATCGGTATCGACTTTGCTAGGAATCGAATTAGAGCCGGGTACCGAGGAACCAAACCGATCGGCGAGAGTACGTAACACCGAGGGTGACACCTAACAACCCAACAACCGAGCTAATACAATAGATATCTCAACACCTAGGTAGCCAACAGAGATCGAGCCAAAGACAATAACAACAACAGGCATCCATCGGAACCACCGAATGCTCCTCCGAGTCACTAAGACCATTGCCCTCAAGACCACGGGGCAAGGAGGACCTCGAATCCGAATGCTCCTCCGAGCGAGTAAGGCCATTGCCCTTAGGACCACAAAGCGAGGAGGCTCTCGGAATCGAACGCTCCACCGAAGTCACTAAGGTCATGGTCCTCAAGACCATGAGCGAGGACTTACTTGAAGATACACCGGTGGGCAAAGCATCCGCCCAAACAACGAAGAACACCTCGACGGCAAAGCATCCGCCGGAAATGACCACGACTACGGCTACAACAACCACTAGCTAGACAAACGTTGGTGAGGAGAAACATGAAGCAGCAAGACGACCATGGTGGAAGAGCGGCGGGCCGCAGGGATTCTTCAATAACGCCTTCATGAAAGGGGTGACGCCCGAGGATGCCATCACCGCTGGCCTTAGAGAGCTAAGGCGGTCCTTCGCCCTGGGCGGCGTCGGTGACAGGAGCATGAGACTCGAAGACGACGCCTTCAAGAAGGGTGTGGCGCCAAAAGGCGTTCTTTGTCTACCCGATCACGTCGGGCCGAGCTTTTCGCCCCCGAGTTCCATGCATCCAAGTCACGCAATGAGACGAGCGAGACATTACCATCCACGCCACCACGGCGACCCATCTGCGCATTTCACTTTTATAGTACCTTTTTATATTGACATATCCCCGGGACATGTCATTATAAAAGGTAATCAAAAGAGAGAAATGCGTAGTGAGTGCTTAAACTTGCTCTCACTTCTCTCACCGAGGTCAATGTAATTTTTTTCGATCCGTCTTGGTCCACGAACTGTTCCACACTTCTCATCTAGGTCCAAGTACCCTTTCCGTTTATCTAGTTTCATAAACTTTTTTCGCACTTCTCACCACTTAGATCCCCAATAGGGCCACATAGGACTCTGTTGCCTATGTTGCCGCTTATGTGGTACCACATGCTCTTTTTTTTCATAATAAAGGGCTGAAACTTTAAAGATTGTATAAAATTATAGAAAAATATAAAAAAAAGGAAAAATCCAGGTTTATTACATTCCAAATTAATAGATATATGCAATCGATATAATATGACATGTTTTAGTTTAAAGTTTTTGTTGTAGCTGTAGATATATGTGTTTATGTGTTTAATTCAAAACTGCAGCTCCTATGCTCCATTTTGATCTCTGTGTCACTATCATGGCCTGTGTTTTCATAGTAATTATAGAGGCCGACACCACCGTAACAGTCGATGACTTTTTGCAGCGGATATCACTAGCACACTTTCAGCAACTCTCTTCCGGCGGCGTCCGTTTCTCTGTTCTTAATTAGGTCTTCGGGGCTAGGTCTGGTCGACTAGGATGAGAAAGGGAGTGATGGACAACGAGAAGTGGTGACTGGTGAGCCACTCATCAGATTGCGATTTGCGACCATGGGTATCAAAATTCAAAAGGCAGTAGCAGGCATGTTTTGTTGTAGAGTGGAAAAATCTTATGCGAGAGCTACAGAGATGACCGATCGGGACTGACTTGGCCTCAAGGCTCTAGCTCAAGGCCATTTGCATACGATCAGACTGCGAAATCCACTTCTGACGAGCAGTTCGACTTCGCGCTGCATGCCTGCAACCTGAAGCTGCAGCCAGTGGGGAAGCACAAAGCCACAAGGCCTCAGACAGACTCGTCCAACGAGCCTCCCGTCCGAAGAGTGTCGTTAGGTTCTGGGCCACGGAACGCCCGCACATCCCTCACATCGCAGCCATGACAGCCCACGACGTAGTTTTAGCGGTGGATTTTTCTACCGCTTCAAAAGAATCAAAATTATTAGCCATGGGCGATTCGTTCAGATGAAATTTGGTTAAAACCACAAATAGATCGTCGGTTGGCTATGTACTTATTGAACGTCACCAAAACCATAACTTGATAAAGATTATATACGTGTAGAACTCGACTAGTACCTTTTGCTTAAAACCATCCCGTTATAATCAGTACTTACTACTTTCCGTTTTAAATTACAAATAAGTTTTGTTTTTTTTTTTTTTTTTTGAGCAAACAAATAAGTTTTGTTAGTAAATAGAAAAATGCATTGGGCCTGTTCCACTAAAGAATTAGGCACGGCCCACAGCTGCGAATAAACTCCGCCGAACCGAGTTGTGCGCAGACGCGGCCCACCGGGCAGCTGATTTATGCTCAATTTGACATGGTCTGGGCCCGCTAGATTCCCGTTAGCTGCAAGTCTCCGCGAATCCCCGGTCATCATCTGCTGCGGAAGGGCCGGAAGCCAAGCGGAACCGTGCGCTGCAGAGAGTTCCCTCTCCGACGACGAGACGACCCGACTCCGATCCTCGACCCACCGCCGCCGCCCGTCGGCTATTTACTCCAGGTTGGTTTTCCTGCTCCGGTAGGCGGGCGGGCGCTACTGTTGTTTGTGTGGCGGGTTTGGCGGTGTCTGGTGGGTCGGTCGGCAGTGTGAACTGGGGAACCAGAACCACCATGGCGGCCAGCATTCTGGGTGTTGTGGACACCTGCACATGTTGAATTGAACGCCACAGCATTTTTTTTTTTGGGTGAATTTTCACAGGGGAGGAGAAGTTCCCCACCTGAATTTGTAGTATGGCTTGAAGCCGGTCATCAATTGAGAGTTACAAAGCAGGTATAGGCTTGAGGATTTTACAAAAAGTAAATAGGATTACATCTTAGATTGTGTTAGTGCATCAAGTAGGATGCACCAAGAATCACTAGTCCTGTTTGTTGTATTGGAAGATTTGACAAAGTATACGATGGAGTAAAACAGCAGGGAGCAATTAAACTCAATTATCTCAATACAACCTGTGACCTATCAGTATCAGTCAATCCAAGGTTGTCCACAAGCCTCTCCCTTAGTGCCATTTCCTCCTTGATGGCATTGAACACTTTATGTCTGATCCAAAACGCTATCCCTTGTCAGATTAACATTTGTCTTTTCTGGTTTTGTGCTACTCTTCCTTTAGATGCTCACCTTGATTTTACAGGTGGTTCTCTACAGCTACCCGATGCATTCATGAATCATGAGTGGAAAACTGTACTAGTGTGTAATTTGAGACTATGATGTTAGAACAAAGTATTCAGTTGAATTGGATCTGATGGATGGTCACCACTGTTATAGTATTGAAAGGCTTATTACACTTGACTAGAGAGTCCAGAAAATGAGGATAAGGCACCAGTACATATAAAAAAAACCATTAAAAGTATCAAATGAGGATATTCTACATTCTGTTTGGTGCATGTGTCACTGTGTGAATCTCTTCAGCTCTTTATGCCTGGTGTCGGAGTTGGAACCCGATAAGGTTGATAATTCCTTAACTGTCGTTTAGTGTGCTCTGTGTCTTATTTTAACTGGGCCACCTTTTGAAATGGGGGCAGAATCTGGACCTACCAAACTGTTCTTTGATGCAATGTCTAACTTATCAGGTTTGTCTAGGTTAGCATGTTGCTAGCATTTGTGCCTCTCAGATAACAAAGCTTTCTAGCGCCACATGTTGCATGTCGTGTGTTAAAGTTTTTTCATTGGATGCAATTACTTGAACTGTCCACTTTGGTTGTGCGCCAACTTGATGGCTTTCATTGAACAGTTACTTTCAGTGAGTTCAAATGCTATCTTTCAGTGAGTTCAAATGCTATCTAGTATCTTCCTGAAAAAGAGATGCCCTCTATTTTTTTGCCATTCATAGTTATCTGTCTGGCTGGCCTGTTAAAGATTCATGGATGGAATTTTTTTAAAAAGGATTAAAGCATACTCTCAATATCATTTAACTAGTGAGCTAAAGATCACAAAATAAACATCGTACGATCATTTGTGCTACTTGAGATTATGAAGTTTTTTGCAGTCTGCAACTTGGTTGTGAACATGTATTTTATCATACGCCAGGTATGCAGATGGTTCTTAATTTTTCCTCATGTTCGTGTAAAACCTATATAAAAAATTTTGATTGTTAGGCATGATATCTTCACCCAGAGTCTTTAAAGGGATTCAAAAAAGCAGAACCAGCTATGTCTTTTGAGGTACTAGCTACTTACAAATGTATGCTGGTATAGATCTGAATCCTGTGATTGGACAGTGATGATGAATAACTATGCATGCCGGTATGGCTCCTATGATTAGACTAAGGGTTGCTCAGCTGTTTTTAGAGAAAACAAATTACTGTTTAACCTAAGTGTTGCTGTGGTCTGTGAATGTTTGGCTGCATGCACTTATTCGTAGGTGTAGAGGCGGTAACACTTTTTTTCCTTTATCTAAAAAATGGTTGAATTGTTCATTAGATCTTAATTAAGTGCTCTTCTTTACGATTTATCGCATCACTTAAAACCCCTTTTGTTTTGGTTGCGACATTTCTGGCACCAAACATCTGAATCTACCACAGTGCACATGTATTTATCTGACAAGCTGCTTTCACGAGTGCAATACAGGCAAGAGAAAAACTGATACTTAATTTTATGAACATGTCATGGGTTGGGCAATTGGTAAGTTGGCCTGCTTAATTTTGTAAGTACTCATGTTGCTTTCACCTGCTCCAATGCAATGTTCGTGCAAAGGCAATATAGCTTTCAGCCTAGCACCTAAAATACGCGCTAGCGACATATGAGCACACAACACGGGGGGATACAGATGTTTGGGAAGGACACAACAAAAGTAGCTAAAGATTCTTTCGTAATCCACCCCGTCTCTTCCTCTTTTCCGCCGTTCGGTTTTCAAGGGTGGTCCAATGACAAGGACCTTTCCTCTGTCCCCAATTCCAAGGCTGGAAGTATGGCAGTGAATATTTCCATCTGTTTGCAGAAAAAATGATAGTTTTTTGTCTGTTGTCCTATGTTTAACTCACAGGTTTTCATCACCTGCAGATGGAGCTATTGGTTATAAACTAGCCGTTTGGCTGTTCATGAATACTTTGTTGCAATACTAGTGAAATTGGGTGCCTGAGGTGCAGCAAGCATACAAGGGCTTTTTCCTTTTCCTCATGGTGCAAATTACAGGTATTATCTCTCAGACTTCTCGTGCTATATAAATAAAGTTGAATCCGGTCAAAGTATTTGTATTGTGCTTGTGACAAATTCTCCATTATTGATGAACTGTATCCCATGCTTGTTCACTTGTTCCTTGGGTTGGTAGAAGGAAAACCCTTTACCATTGTAATCTAAAACATTATGTAATTATGTATTTACGGAAGTCTTTTTGTGTCTCAGTATAGTTAGCTGAAAATTATCACATCACAATAAAAACAAATTATTTAGCTTTAGTAAACCTACTAGACCATGTTGAATAGCACTGACCAGCACTATATCTGAAGTGGAGCAAGGAAAATTACAAAATATGCAGTGCACTCAGGGCATCTGCAATATGCTAACATTATATTATTAGATTAGATTTATCTCTACAAGCCAAAAAGGATCAACCAAAGAAGCCAATGATTGGCACAGCTTGCATGATTCAAAGGCTGGGCGACTGGCCTCATATCAGTTATCATTCCTCTCAGAGGCGGTTTTAATCTGTAAAGTTACAGGTTAAAAACAGAAATGAGTGGAAACTTAGAATTGAGGAACTGAAACAAAATAAGAGATTTATGTCCATTTAAAATAAATAATTTTATATAAACTTAACAGCAATAAAGTTTTGAATTTCCATTGAATCTGCACTGTACTTACCAGGACATGAGGAAGTTCAGAGCTTTTCATAACCCTCAGCCTCTTAGCAGTAGAAAAAAATACACTGCAGAATTAAAGAATTTAATTTAGATAGGACAACCGTTTTTTTAGTTGATATTCTAAATTCTGATAAAATGAGGAAAATAATTACAATTATTAAGAGCACACCATAAGCAAGAAAAATGATTGTAACTAAAGGATATAGCTTGAGAAACTTATGAAATCTACTAGATGTGTGAATTCTCATGTACACAGACAGAGAAAGGAGCAGGGAAGGCTTACTTCCATGGTAGGTCCCCAACTAGTGTCCTTCCTCCTTCGCTGTCTTCACAAATTAAAGTGTATTCACCAGTTCCATCCAACAACCCTGAAAATATTTTCTCTTCCGCTCCTTGCTCTCAATTTCAGAACAGGCTAGATCCTTTTGGGTAGCTGAACAACCAAATTCATAATGTTTAGAAGAAAAAAAATATTGTCCCATTAACGCTATACATATGCACAAAGTATTTGACCATATAAAAATGACCATGTACTTCTTTTTCTATTTATGACTTGTACCTTCAAGAAAGCCACAAAACAAATCTTCCACGGCAGATGAAAGCTTCTGATAGTTGTCGTATGCTGAGAGGTTTATTTTCCTTCCAATGGGGATGCCGTCCATGTTTATTTTGATAAGTGGGCTTCTCTTGCAAGTTTGCTTCTCCTTGTCACAATCTTCATCGTTTTGTCGCTCAGGGGATTGCTTAGATGAGCTGGCATTTGTGAGGTTTCTCCTGAAGGACCGTACTGGAGGCCAACCAACCACCGGAGGAACAGCGCCTCTACATTGAATTTAAGCAAGTTGAGTTGAGTAAGTTCCCAGTCCTTTTTATATGTTTGTATTGGAAAGAAAAGGAAACCAAATCACAGTTGTGTTAGCAAACTAAAAGTATCTGAAATATGTATACGCTTCTCATGTGATGTGACGTTAAATTTAAGAGGCTGTTAAATATCCTACAGTTTCTTATTTTGCGTGACCAATCTTACTCCTTTAATTAAACTTGAAGCTTCATATCTATTTTCTTGTCTAAGCTCGCTTGCTTATCAGATTTGATTCTGAGAGACAGGATCAAAAAGTCAAAATGAAGTGGACTGAAACATTAGACTATGTAATCCTTTCCCAAGATCACGCATATGCGATGACAAAAACAAACAAAGCATAGTTCCCCTAGCTGAGAACACAAAAAGACGGGACAGCAAGTAAAACAAGCATGTGCTCTGTCCTCACCTCGTCAGGTGGGGGTTGCTGCTGCTGCTGCTGTGCACAGCCCCAGCAGCCGACGACGATGGGGGACAGCACCCTTTCTTCCTCTCACCTGCCATGTTTTCACCTCCCTGTCCTCCTGCCTCTGCTTACAACCTTACAAAATCACACAGAAAAAAAAAAGATGTCAGAAAATTAGTAAACGAGATTATTCCAGCAGCTCAGTGAACTTACTAATGAACGGCTGGTTATTTTAATTTCCGCTGCACTACCTTCTGCTTTGGCACCAACTGTAGCCAAGAACCCTCTCTTTGCCCCGGTGGTGGTGGTGAGCTTGGAATGTGATGGGAAGCAACCAGAAGCAAGGGAGAGTGCCGTACAGCGCTCCTGTTGCTGCTGCATCTTCTCTCCTGGCCGCGCCGTTCTCTCATCATCTTGGGCGCCAGGGAGGCCGAGCTTCAGCTCAAGCTTGGACTCGTCCTCGGCATCATCAGGAGTTGTGGTTGTTGATGAACCCCCTCCATCTGCCGCCTCTCTGATCACCTTCCATTCTCTCTCGTCTCGGATGAGGTTTAGCAGCTGTGGAGTGGAAGGAGCTCTCTCTCCGGAGCTTTCCTCCATGGGGACTTGATCTAGCTAGGAGAGGCAAGAGCAAACAAAGGTTTAGTTTGTGTATATAAATACGTGGTTGGTGCTAATTCAGCGAGGATCAGAAGCCAGCAAAATTTTCAAGGCGTCAACAGGACTGAAAACCCTATAGCCTATATGATAACATTCGATGAGTAGTAGTTGGGAGGAATACAAGCAAGCAACTACTGACTGAGGAAAAAGTTAGTTTCACACTCAACTTGGGACGGAGAAAGCTGTGAAAGTACTAAACGTGGGATATATGCAAAGGTCAAAGCGAAGGAAAGGAAAAGCCGGGATGAAAAAAGAAAAGGCCTGAAAAGACATGACTCCAGGTCACCGAATCATCAGCTCACGTCAAAGGCATTTTGCTTGGGCGAAGGGAAATGGACGGAGCCGGCAACTCATCCTATTCGATCGGCGACGAGATGACTAAACCTTGTCGTGTCGAGTTGTTGTTGTGTTCCACAACGCAACCATATCCTTAGTGTTGCTGCTCAAGCTAGTGTAGTACTAGTGTAGTAGAAAAGATGAGAACAAAGTCACTCCAAACTTCCAATCGAGACAGAGATCTTTCAGAAGATCGGTCAGTCTTTCCGACAAGGATTAGCCTTCTCTAGTTCATAGGCTCTAACACTGAATCGTACAGCAAGAGAATTCAGCAGAGCGATGAGCAAGGAAAGGAACTCACCTGATGAGGTGCCTGAGGACCTGAGGTAGCTGAAGAACTCTAGATTCTAGAACCCTGATGAGGCCGTGCGAAGAACAGCTAGCCAGCTGAAGCAAGCAAGCGAGGGAGAGGGAGCTATTTTTAGAGTTCGGGAGCTGCAGCTATCTGTGGCAGAAGAAGTGCCGCCTGCCTGGCCTTTCTTTTGTACCAGTCCAGCGCCAGCAATCAGCATGGTGCCTGCCCCGAGTTGGCGCCGTTCTTTTCTCCCCCGCCCCTAGCTATATCTAAATCCCTGTAGCGTGGGCGTAGGGTGTATCCTCTCCTTTCCATCCTGCACTTTTTCCGCCTATCTGTTTCTCGGCAACGGCAAGACACTCGGCGGCACTGCTGGCCCGCTGGCGCATCACAAGTTCAGAGGCAACGGCAACAGCAACGGCGTCGTCGCGTTGCGTTGCGTGTGGGCGCCGTGCGCGCGTGGGATGGATGATTGGGGGAGGGGCCTGCCAGTGGCAGGCGATGCGAGACGGGCGGGCGAGTGCAGTGAGGTGAATGCGAGGTGATGGGATGGATGCTGCGTGTAGTTGGTGTCGGATGACGGGCCTACCAGGTTGGGTGATGTGATGTGATGGTTCTTGCATTCTTGCTTGTTTGGCTTGAGGCTTGAGCAATCAGCAAAGCACGGGACCACTGTCGGCGTTCTTGTTGGCTTGTGCAATTTGTGTACCTGACCCATGCAATGCTGTTGAAGAATATGTTCGTGTTGTTGGACTGCAGACCGCTTCCTTCAATTATCAAGAAAGGTCCATGCGCGTAGCTCAGCTCAGGCCCTTTTCAACGCAAAATGTTCCTCTCTTTTTTTGTGTGTGTGTTGGGCGAAGATGACTCATCGTTGGACAACACAGGAAAGCATGGTAGCTCTTGCTTGCTGCTCATGGGCTCCCAATCATCCATCCTTCACAGAATCGCAGACCATGCTACTATAGTATGTTGCAGGCCTAGTGTGCAGTGCAGGTAGCGCCGGTCTACATGTAGCCGCAACTGGCGACGCACTTTCCCGTGTGCCCATGCATGACGACCAAACTCAAAAAGGAACCAGAAAGAACAACCACCTCGAATTCGATCGTACGTACTTGACGAAACCAAGCCAAAGCTGAAAACTGGAGTAACGTGCATGATGGAACTCTGGCAACGCCCGCACAGCAGGGAGAGCCAGCCACACACTCACACACACTCACACACGAATTAGGCACGGTATGAATACGATACAACGGGCACGCGCAGGTAGCTCCGCAAGGCGGAGTGAGTTGTGAGTGGACCTCTCTCGATCGGCCGGCAGCTGCAATTCTGGCGCCGCCGCGTGGAAGAAGAAGAGAGTGGACTTCTCGGCATTACTGCACACCCACATGTGGCTGTGTGGTCACCTCACCGGCGGGCGGGCGGCGGTCGGAGGCGTGCAGGCGCAGTGCAGTGTAGATGGACGGTACGGTACGGGTGCTGCATGCGTCTACGGCGCCGAGTGGTGGTCCAGAGTACAAGCTCGTGCCATGTGCGGTGCGCAGGCGCGCGATGCTGCCTGGCCGGAGACGCGAGGCGCGCACGCGCGACGCCCGCCGGCCGGGGGAGAAGTGGCATGCAGCTGTGCGGCACGTGGTCGGTTACGCTACGCGCGGTGCGATCCTGCTGCTGATGCGGCCGCGGGCACCGGCCCGGAGTGCGCGCGGCGGCGGCGTAGAGAGAGCCCGTGCCGTGCGCATCTCGTGGAGTCGTGGGGATGGATCACGTACGGGTGGGTGGGAGGAAAGCATGCGGGAAATGCCCCGGTGCGATCTGCGGATCTTGCCTCGATTTTGGGCTTGCACACGGCGCCGGTCACCGTGGCTGGTGGGCAAATTGCGCCTTTTTGCTTGGACGGAGCGCGGCCGGCACCCCACGCTATTGTCGGACGTCGTTCTCTGAGTAAATTTTGCTGTTCAACAACGCTATTCATGTATTTGCTGAGAACCATTACAAAAATAGGACATTTGGCTCTCGGATACTGCACGTATTATTTATTCATTTATCTCATTTGAAGAGAGAAAAGTGAGGAAATGTCACTTGTACGTACCCTTCTTTAACCTCCGCCCGCTCATAGAGTATTTGTTCTAACTTCTAAGAGACCGGCCAGACATGGACAAGAAGCACAGGGCGGAGCTCCCGGAGCCCGAGTAGCACCAGCGCGCGCCCTAGGGACGGCCCCTCCCGGAAAATCATGTTTCCAGTGAGAAAATTACACATAATACACACTTTTTTTTCACACTTTTCTTTTTTTTCGGCAAAGGAAATTTCATTGATACTAAAAGCAAGTTATATCCTTTCATTACAAAAATAAACCAAACTACTCCAATTCCATTGATGGGAGACGAAAACCTTGAAAAAAGTCATAAATTTCATCATTTAGGATCATCATCCCAAACGGATATGTCACGGATGCAAGCTCCGATCCGAGCGAACAGGGGTTATCTCACCATCCACCACCGTCATCCTCATACCCATCACTTTTGCAAAAGAGAAATAAACTGCTAAAACTCAACATGCAAACTCCACATCCTCATCGACCTCATCGTCGACACCTTCACCAGATTCGTCCTGGGAGAACACAAGTGTCCAACCGACATCCAAATAGATATCGTTGGAAAACTAACTCTCACTGGCCCCCCGCCATGGCTGCATAGAACCACAGCGAGACAAAGGAAGGGCTGGAGTACCTTATTCTCCATCAATGATGATGTCTTCGTCTTGCCATCACCGTTGAGGAACGACATGCTCCATCGCTCCATCGATGATCTTGACGACGCCTTGCCCCGTGGCCAAAGCTCTTCGATTGGATCTCCGGAGAAACCTTGAACCTTGAAGACTCAATCTACTAGGGAAAAACTTTAAAAACGCTGGATATATCCCCACTCCCTTCAATCCCGGCGATGCTAGAGGAGAAGAGAAGGGGACCATCGGTGGTGGAAGGCGAGAGCCGCCGGCGCCCCTTCTAGGGTTTGGCGGCGGTGTAGCTAGCCTTTGTTGCTACAATATCCGCGCCTTTTCCACACTTTTCTATACCTACTAATAAAGCGAGAAAATTTCCGGTGTCTGTCTTTGGTTCACCCTTCTAGATGTGTCCAGCCTTAGTTGCGTATACAAACCTGATTGATAGTACAATCCTGATTGATAGTACAATCCTGATCAGCCTTGGATGCGTACACGAGCCATGATACTAGAAGAGTCCTTGACCGACACGTACACGTACAACTTGTTCAACTTGGACACGTGCAACTTATAGTTAATCCTGATCGGCCACATGGAAGTGGTGCTCGACTCGGCTCTACCGGGCAATGACGTGAACCCCGGCTCCAAGCGGCGGCGCTTGGGCCGACAGACACCCACATGGCGGTGGCGCTCGACTCGGCTCTACCGGGCAGCGACGGCGAACCCCGGCTCCAGCGGCGGTGCTTGAGCCGACGCACACCACGGCGTTGGCGCTCGGCTTCGGCTCTAGCGGGCGCGGCGGCGGCGCAGGCTCGGCGCACCCGTGCCCTAGAGGCAACATGTGGTTGACCGTAGCTAGGCGGGTCGGCGCATGTGTGGCGAGCATGTCGGCTGAAGGCACATGGTGAGGCTAGGAGTACATCCGTGCGGATGTTTTTTAGGTCATAGAGAAGAGACATATGAGAAGATAGGTACGATAGATAAGGTGGAAATAGATAATTGAAAAAGTAAAATTTTGAATTTGAGTGTTATCAACTTGGGTGGCTGGATCAAAGCTGTTCCTAAAAACAAACTAAAACAACAACAATGTCTAAAGATGTAATTAACTGTTGGTTGTTGACGTCGTCAAATTCGTGGCCGTACACATGTACACAAATTCACACAAATTTAACTTGATCTGTATAGGTAAGGTGTACTCCCCGTTGCAACGCACGAGCATATTTCCTAATAACTATTAATAAGCATAAGCATAAATTTGAATAAATCAATAACTCAATCATACATGATTCAATAAGTGTGAAATTTTTATTACATCTCAATCATAATGATTAGACCACCATAAATTTTCACTACAATAAGACCACAGGAACTACAATTATGACTTAATCACAGAAAAACATAGATTTAAAGGTAGAACAAAATTTTATACAAAAGCATATCATATATGTTTATAGTGTGGATCCAATCATGTAGAGTCTAAAAAATTGGTTTGTCTATTTTATGATTTTTCTATAATTTACTTCATCATAGTTTTTTTTTTCTGAGAAGAGGGAGGTGAAATACACCTTTTTTTCTATTTCTATTGGGACAAGGAAAAAGGAAAAAAAAAGGCCGAAAAAAAAAAACGTCAACCGCAGCCCATATACCATCCAAGCGGATGGGATCGTCGCTGTGATGCTTTGTATTCTATCCGATCCAGCGCTATCTAACCAGAAAATTTTATAGGCCGATTAAAACTCAACCCACACGTGCCGCCGCCGTCAAACCCTTCATGCAAGGGTTTAGCTTCCGGAGCCCCTACGCAACCAAACCACCCGTATATATATTGTACATCAAACCCTCCTCGCCTCTTTATCTACCGAAGAACATCATCAACCAAGCAAAAGCCGCCGCCGGCACCAGAGATCGCCATGGGCCGTGTCATCCGCGCGCAGCGCAAGGGCGCGGCAGGTTCGGTGTTCAAGTCCCACACCCACCACCGCAAGGGCCCCGCCCGGTTCCGCGCCCTCGACGTCGGCGAGCGCAGCGGGTACCTCAGGGGCGTGGTGACCGACCTCGTGCACGACCCGGGCCGCGGCGCCCCGCTCGCCCGCGTCACGTTCCGCCACCCGTTCCGCTACAGGCAGCAGAAGGAGCTGTTCATCGCCGCCGAGGGCATGTACACCGGCCAGCAGATCTACTGCGGACGCCGCGCCAACCTCTCCATCGGCAACGTCCTCCCCGTCGGCACCCTCCCCGAGGGATCCGTCATCTGCAACGTCGAGAGCCGCGTCGGCGACCGCGGCGCACTCGCGCGTTGCTCCGGCGACTACGCCATCGTCATCGGCCACAACACGGACAACGGGACGACCAGGTATATATACATTCAGATTGATATGGGTGTGATTGTGTGAGTAGATCTATTATTCTCTGTTGCCGTTTATGCATGCATATATGCTCGGGCAATTAACGAACGAACAACGTACGTTTTGATGCTTGAACGCTTGCCATGGATGCGATGCAGGGTGAAGCTCCCGTCTGGCGCCAAGAAGTTGCTGCAGAGCAACTGCCGGGCGATGGTGGGGCAGGTCGCCGGCGGCGGCAGGACAGAGAAGCCGTTGCTCAAGGCCGGCAACGCCTACCACAAGTTCCGCGTGAAGAGGAACTGCTGGCCCAGGGTGCGCGGCGTGGCCATGAACCCCGTCGACCATCCACACGGAGGAGGCAACCACCAGCACATAGGCCACGCATCCACCGTCAGTCGGAACGCTCCTCCAGGGCAAAAGACGGGCCAGATTGGCGCACGGAGGACTGGAAGGCTCACAGGGCAGGCCGCCGTGAAAGCCAGCAAATCTATGTTATGAGACCTTTTATATGTGGCAATCTGCTGCCAGATACTATCTATCAGCTAGGTTCGTTAGCCAGTTTTTTCGAGATAGAGTTACACGTAGAGCTTGGTTTAGGTTTTGTTGGATCGATCGGATTGTCGGAGTCGCATTTTGTCGGTATTTCAGAGTCGCATTTTGTCGGGTATTTGTGGTCAGGCTCATTTGTGCATACTTTGCTTCACTAAGCAATGCCTCCATGGAGCTGAAATAACGAGAGATGTCGCGACCACATCGACCGAGCCACGACAAGCGTGATTCGACAATGTGGCGCCAGCCTCATCGATCGCCGCTGCCATCCCGCCAAGCACCAAATCATCTCACGTCACCACACCATGTTGCTGCATGAGCCACGCAAGACACTCATGACGCCGCAAATAAGACGTCGAAGCGTACCATTCCTGTGTTCTTTGTTTGCCGAGAGTTGCCTTCTGCAACTTGTCGCAGACACAAACAACCGGCCTCTGGCATGCGTGGCCAGTCGCTGTGACGCCGGCTAGAGATCGATAACCGCAGCCAACCTGAAGTCGCAGGCTCGCAGCCCCAGCAAAATACCTCGTGAAGGTGCCCGACGGCTGCAACATGTGTGCGTCGAATACGCCACCACCCGAACTTCCATCAACTCCTTGGTCATTGCCAATGCCATCACCACTAAGACTTCGCACTGGACTCGCAAATTGCAGACAAGTCGCCATTGGCATGTACTCTCTCCGTCTCAAAATAAATCAACTTGTAGAGAGTTGTCTCAAGTCAAATTTTTTTAAGTTTGACCAACTTTATAGGAAAAAATAATAATATTTATGAAACTAAATAAACATATTATGAAAATATATTTCATTATGTATCTAGTGATATTAATTTGATGTCATAAATATTGGTGTTATTTTCTATAAAGTTGGTCAAACTTAAAAAGTTTAACTTACAACTCTAGTAGTTGATTTATTTTAAAACGGATGGAGTACATAATAATAGAAACAATGTCTTGCAAATAGGAAAGATGAGTTTTTTTTGTTTTTGTTTTGGAAAGCTTTGTCCTGAGACCCACTCCCACTAGTACACGAAGGGGATTTATTCCCGGCTTCAAACCCCTCTACTCCCGGTTGTACAACCCGGGGAGTACGTGTTGAGGAATAAAGCTTCTAGAGCCGGGAATAGAAGCTAACCTTTATTCCCTGGTTGGAGATACCAATTGGGAGTAAAGGTCCCCGCCACCACGTGGCCTTGTCGAGGACCTTTATTCCTGGTTTGGTTTAAAAATCCCGGAGTAAAGGGTGTTGTGTAGAGGTTTTGGTGAAGAAAAAACAGTTCAAAATCCGAGGCGTCGTGGTCGATATATATAGGTAGGAACATTACTCCTGGTCGGTGTTACCAACCAGGAATAAAGATTTATTCCCGGCTGGAGGCTTCAACCAGGAGTAGAGCTTGACATTGACTCCCGGTTGGTGTTACCAACCGGGAATAGAAGTTCCAGGCGTGGGAGGATGGCGGCGGCGTTGGACTTTGCTCCCCACATTTAAAATGGTGAAGGTGTACATAGCAAAACTAGATGTTCAATGAAACAACAAGTAGAAAAAAAATTCAGCAAATAGATCAGAATTGACAGATTTATGAATGTGATGTAGTATGTTCCAGCAAATAGAATGTGTTGAACACCCTTGGGGTCGATTGTTTTGTTTTATAGAGGAAAAAAAATACCAAGTTCATGGACGCACGCACGCAAGCACAAAAAAGCACAACTTTTGCCATGTCAAGCCGCGATGGTGGCGGAGAGCGCTCCCTGGCACAAGCCACGACGGCCGTGGAGGCACCCGCACAAGCCCGTGACGGCCAACGAAGGAGCGTTGCGAACCCAGCGGGGAGCCCCAACGGGCGATCGGCCCTGATGGAGGAGCATAGCGTGGCCAGAGGAAGAAGACAGCGCAACCCCGTCCAGGGCTCACCCGCTCCGCACTTGCACAATCATAGGAAGAAGATGGCGCGACCGCGCCGCCTGGCCTCTGTCAGTGCACGGCCAGCCTTCGCGCTCCCGCATTCGGGCTCCGCGTCACGCGCCGCTGCACCCAAGTAGCCCAGCACGCCTCGTCGCCACCCTCAAAGTTGCCTGCAGGTCGAGCCACTGCTGCTGTGCCATGGCTTCAGGGTGCCGCTGCTTCGGTCGCAGGGAGGAGCGGGCGACGACCGCGCTTGGCCCGTGTACTAGCACCGCTGGGGAGAAGGAGAGGGAATCGCGTGCCCTCGCAGGAACTCGCGGCCGTCGTGAGTGAGGGTGGGCGGCGATGGAAGGGAAGGGAAAGCCACACGGATCGATGGAAACAACGGGCAACTCCACAATGCAAACTCGATCTGATTTCTTCGTCCTCGGCCCTGGTGAAGACTCGGCGTCTAAGTTAGGGCCTGTTTATTTCTCAAGTGACTATGGACTAATTTTTTAGTCTCATTTAGTCCCTAAACTACCAAATATGAGGACTAAGGACTAATTTTTAGTCTCATTTAGTCCGTATTTCACTGGACTCTTGGGTGGGACTTCCATGGAACCAAACAGGGCCTTAGACATCGTTTCTTCAATTTTCCCTCTCTCTCTGAATAAATGACCCGCCACATCAGCAAATTGTCTACGTGGCAGCAGACAATTAATAGCTCTAGACTCTACGATGGAGTTTGCACTATGAGTGCCCTAAAAGTTTACATGTACTGTTTGGGTGTAAAACTTTACAACCATTTTAGGGGAACTAAACACTGCCTCAGTAAGTAATTGGTAAATCCCTCAAAAGTATTAATTGAGAAAGAGTTAAGGGATGTTTGAGGACGAAATCAAAATAAAACACACCATGCTTAGGTGTATCGGCGCGCGTGTACTGACATGGGGCAGTCATATAACGTGAAACAAACGCTGCCTAATTTGGCCTCCAGGAATTGTTTCGAGCTGTGCCATGGTTTTTTTTTTTTTAGTAAAACAGGAGGGGTGAACAAGAGCTGTGCCATGTTATGGTAACATACCCAAACGTACTTGTTTTTCTTGTTTTCACATAACCTGATTGACTAAATAATATAAACACACCATTACAGGAGGGACCTTAGCAGTACTCGTCAGAGTGTTTTGGCATGCATGCACGCTCCTCTCCAGTCACGTTATAACCAAATTAATGAACATACCCAAATATATATTAATAATTTAAACTAAAGTGAGTTATAATTTGAAATTAATTTCTAAAACTAGCAATGTTTGGCGTATATAATTCGTCTACTTGCTATAATCGCGTCCATAGTGAAGCTGTTTTTTTTAATTGCTTTAAAAAAAAACCAATCTGTTTTTCTCTCCTCTTAAAAAGAACGAACTAAAACAGCCAAATGAATCCAGTATTTAATTTTTTAGCTTCAAGGGCTCTATAAAGCAATGGAATCCATAGTTGTTTCAGTCGAGAAGCCTGTGTCTACTGGGAGCGATGGACAAGAACATGGAAGGTGTTTGTTATTACTGAAGCTGCCATAGTATCAAGGAAGGCTACAAGCCGAATTCCATCAGGTAGATGCCCAGTCTTTCCACCAGGATGTTGCACTGCCTGGCAGTCATCGGTTGGTCGTAGATGCCAATGACAAGTCCCAGCCTTGTCTTCATCACGGTGATGCCTCCTGATCCCTAGAGGAAAAAAAAACAAGTGTTTTGTTTAGGGAACAGACCTTTACATGTTATTAATTTAACTATATAATTAGATAAAGCATATACATGGCCCCCTCAAATACAAGAGAAGTGGATCCAAAAATATTTGACCATATTTCGTTTAGAAAACAACAAAAATATGTTTAATAATTGAGTAATATCGAATCATGATTCAGGATATTGGAGCAAAGAATAGATTTCAAACAGCAATTACCTCTAGAATTGCTAATGTTTCTCTTACAAGAATCTTGCTCCAGAAACAAAATCCATGCCACAGCGGCATGTGACGGTCATATAGGTTGAACGAAAGAAAGCAATTTATGGCAAACCACAGCCGATGAAGAAAGTCTGGGACCTGAAAGTTTAGACAAACCACAGCAAAACGTTACAGTTTATTGATCTACGCAATAAAGACTAGTATTGTTTGCCTATAACAAATGAATTTCATTTCTGATAGTTCGGTGGACCCGGGGTGGTGGCGGACCGCGCTGCGTCTCTTCGTGTCGCCCGCCCAGCCCCTCGGCGTCCGGGTGCCGGGTTCCTGCAGTCTGCCCTTCACGGAGGGGCTGGAGGGGTCCGTGGCGCCGCGACCAACTGAGGTACACCTCTTCGCCGACACGCCCTGTTCCATCCATCGCGGAAGTGTCGGAGGTCGTCTTCGCCTCGCCGACCGACATCGGGCGGGTCGACCGTGGCCCCACGCCGCAGGCGAAGGACACGGGTCGTCGACGATGATCGGTAGCGCGCCGCGGCGACCGGCTCGCCGCCAAGTCCGCCTTCCGCGACGACCGACCGGAGAAGCGGCGCGAGCGGGTCCAGTCCGACAAAGTGGGCCCAGCGGCGGGGCACGCGGTGCCTACCCCGACCCTCGATCGCCGCGAGGTTCCACAGATCCTTCGGGGATGCTGCGCCGTCCCTCGGGCGGGAGAACGTCGCGCAAAATCCTTCCCCGGCTCGGCGCCCGATTTCGCGGGGGATGCATGCGGGGGTCCGGACTCGGCGCCACGGGCAACCCGCCTCCCCCTCGGGCCTCCACGGGTGACCGTCGGCGCCGGAGGCCCCTACGTGGTGCCACGGCCGTGCCCACTGCTGCCTCCGTCCGGGACTTCACGAGTCGATCAGCCGCCCGCTTGATTTGAGCCCATCCTCTGCGGCCAGCCCACCCTACGCTCGTCGGGATCACTGATGAGGAGTGGGCCGTGCGGCGTGCTCGGGGCGCGGGAAGCGTGAGAAGCGTGATCCAGATCCAGAGGCGGAGAGAGCGGCTGCTGCTGCTGCTTAGCAAGCTTGAGGGACGCCCCGCCGACACGGCGTCATGCACTCCAGGTCCCCGAGCTAAAGAGCAAGTTCCAGTTGCGCCGGCGGCGCCGGTTCTCCCGGCAAACCACAGCGGCTCGCGAGATCTTCCCCATCTTTGCGAGCGATGCGTTGGCGGCATCGGTTGGAGATCCCGATGCGGAGCCATAGATCAGCGGACACGCCCGTCGACCACCTTCATCGCGCACTAGTTTACTTTTTTAGTACATCCGTATCGGCGCCACAATCGTTGAAGCTGGTGCTTCTTGTATGTGTGCCTTCGTAAGCTTCGGCCAATTCTTTTTTGGCTAAGGTGTGCGACGTGTAAAAAACTCTAATTTCCCTTAATAGAATACGTGCCAATGGTACGCTTTTCGAAAAAAAAGAATTTCATTTCTGATAGTCAAATTTAAGTCATATTTTAAGAACTTTTATTAATAAAGCAACCCATAACAAAAGATGTGATATTTTGTATGATTTTTCTTGAATAAGACGAGTAGTCAAACTTAAGGTAAGAAAGGTCAAACGTCTTATAACTTGGAACATAGTTAGTACAAGTATAGGGATTACATTGACCTTCCTCTCCCTCCCACCTCTCTTAATGAAAGAGCCACATGGAGGCGAACCTCTAGGCAATCGCCCCTTTATTTGTCTCTGCCAATAGTTCTTTTAATTCCTAGTAAGACAACATAAAAATAAAACTAGATTTTGATTTCTACCAAGAAAACCCCTCCTTTGCCTTGCTTAATACCCACGCTTCATACTGCAGGCCTCTCCCCTTAATCTTTTCCACCTCCCTCCCTCCCTCTCCTTGGTGCTTAGGGTTTGTATATAGAATACAAAAACAAATAAGTGTCTATAGTTGAATATAGGTTATACATAATTTAGATATAACATTGTAAAAACTTGCCACTTTTGTACTCAGCATTTATTGCACAGCCCACAACACCTTTTGCTCACAGCCGCAACTCAACTAAACAGACCTTTATTTATAAAAATATAAAAGTCCGATTCACCCCCTTTGAATTAGTCTCTGTTTTCGAAAGATCCCCTCAAACTACAATATCAGACAATATACTTCATTAACTTTAAAAAACAATAATACCCCCTTTGACCATTTCAAAGTGGTTTCTTGGGTGGTTTTGGTGATGTGGCAATGAGCCCCACTTGTCATTTGCTTTGTCTCTCTTAAATGGTAGACTACAATGAATATTTCTCTCCAAGTTAAATGAATATTTGAGCTCTAAAACTTTTTAAAAGAAAAGTTATCAACTATAAAGTTATATATCGTGTCGAGCTTTGCACTTTTAATAGAAAATTTGTATCCATACGATTCAAAAAAAAAAGTTCTTTTACATACAAGAAAAAAAAACGAGAACCAACCTAGGAGGAACTAGGGGCTTTGTATTAAGAAGAAAATGAGGCGTAAGTGCGTCCCGATGAGGATCGAACCCAGGAGTGGTTGCTTCCACACTTGGGAAGCTAACCAACCCGGCTATCACCCAGTCATCTAGAAGAGAAAGAGACAGCAAATGACAGGCTGTCCCCACTCCACTTCAGCAAACTTACTTAACTGCTACTACTTCAAGAATCAGTAGGGTGAATCGGACATCATTTATAGAGATCGAATTTGACTTTATACTCTATTTATTTATGGATATCTTTCTATAGCAGCAAGTTTGAACACTGGTTGTGAGAATCAATTGATGAGAGTCCGCTAAAAATGTTTCATGGTATTGTACGGCATCATTAGGAAATCGTTAGGTTCATTTTAGAAAGAAAGAGCAGAAGAAAATGGTCAATCACCTTCTTGCCGCGAATGATAGAGCCGGGTTCTCCTGGGATCACAATGTATTTCATGGGTCCAAAGAACAGGCCTGTCGGGGAGAGGTGTCCCGGTTCATAGAAATCTTTCATGATGTTGGCAATCTCCACGTTCCTGAACTAGACACAACACACACAAATACCCTTTGAGACGAGAGCGGGATCACGCCAACAACATCTCATATATAGTAGCAGTAGCAAGGTGCTGATGAATGATGGTGACCTGGGGGAACGAGTCGCTCTGAGCCCAGATGGTACCGTCGTGACCCATAATGGCCGCGGCGGTGAGATGGCGGCCCTCAAACTCGGACATCAAAAACTCGTCCACGAACGGCTGCCACTCCCTGGACATCCTTGCCCTCCCGGCTCCCGGCCTCCGACCTCGCACAGGTCGCGCGCCACCAAGGACGGAGACCGCGGTAGGGTTCGTGCTCCCCGAAACAAATCTTACTGAAAGTGACGAAGACTTTTTGGTTGCATGCATGCACGAAACGGATGGCATAAAAAGGGGAAACGAAAGACCGGATCGCCGCCAAACTCCGTCGACACGTTTGGATCCTTCCTCCCCCTCTTCGCGCATGATTGTTATGATCGACACGTTATAAATTTGTTTAGTTATTTAAATATTTTTATATGACAAGATAATAACATTTAGGATGTCAATTAATTAGGAAACATATCTGGTGCAAAGCACATCTTTGTGAAAAACAGTGCAAACCATGCCAAAAAAGTTGTATAAATTTATCAAAAAAATCACACATGATATGATGATACGACTTTGTAAAATATCTTGTCCGGACTCGACATCGTTTGTGAGATATAAAAATAACAAATTTCTAACGAATCATGTGGACACCTTTATGGCTTAAATTTTTTATTTTTATATCTACATGTGTGATTTTTTGGTGAATTTAGACAACTTTTTTGTCATGGTTTACACGGGTTTTCACGAAGGGGTTGATTTGCACCCCGATACATTGCCAATTAAGTGCTAATTCTATTTTCATAGTATACCTATTTGGTATCACAAATCTTTATAATTTTATTTATAATTTAGTCAAATTTATGATGGTTTGACTCTCCAAATTTTTTTTAAATAACTTTAATTTGGAAAGGAGGGAGCGTGCGCATGTGCATATTTTGTGCAAAAAAATAATGTGGCGGCGTGTGACTTGTGACTCATGACCGCAATGCTTAGCTAGGGGAGCTTGTTTGGGACTTAAAAAATATTTTACTTTCTCAATTTTTTTATTTTTCAAAAGTTATTAAAAATATACAGCTACAAGACTATAACATAATAAAAATATAAAAAAATCGAGCCACAGGTAGGGAAAGCCCCTGGCCATTGTGTTTATGACTCCTAAACCTGTGCCCCACCAATATACAGCGATACCGCAACTCCCGTTGAGACTAGGCTGGTCTTAGACATATGCTTTGACGCGGGATAGACGGGGGATAGACGGTGTCTAGGAAGCTACACTGCCCATAAAGATTAAGATCTTTCTATGGTGATTAGAGAAAGGTGAAATACCTATAAAGTGGTTAGAAAGACGACATGAAATGTGTCTTTTGTGGCATTGAAGAATCAATTCCACGTCATTTTTTACTGCTGTATAACCAGGTGTGTTGTGGAATGTGTTGTGCATCACTTTCAAGTTCTGACAACAAAGTCGCTAAAAAAAAAAAAAAAAAAGTTCGGCAACATAGAGATATGATCCATTTGTTCACTTGTTAGCTATTGAGCTTTGATGCATCGATTAGGGTACTTTCACAATGCAGAGACTCTATCATAGAGTCTAAAACCATTTATTACCTTAGATATTGTGGACTTGGAGTCTAAATAGACTTGGAATCTCAGGGCACTCACAATGAAGACTTTATCGTAGAGTCTAAGACCATTTAATATCTCAGGTAGTGTGGACTTGGAGTCTAAATAAGACTTGAAGTCTTGGTTTTTTCTCATAAATACACTGCCACATCAGCGCCACATCATCAAAATGCAATAAATACGAAGATAATAAATACACTTAGACTCTATGATAGAGTCTGCATTGTGAGTGCCCTTAGTTTTTTTCCATAAATATACTGTCACATCAGCGCCACATCATTAAAATACAATAAATATGATGGTACTCCCTCCATCCCAAATTATAAGTCGTTTGGCTTTTTGACAACAAGTTTGACCACTCGTCTTATTCAAAAATTTATGCAAAATATCACTTCTTTTTGTTGTGGATTTCTTTATTAATAAAAGTTTTTAAAGAATGACTTAAATTTGACTATATTTGCACAAATTTTTTTGAATAAGACGAATGGTTAAACTTGGAGCTAAAAAAAGTCAAACGACTTATAATTTGAGATGAAGGGAGTAATAAATAAGATTAGACTCTATTATAGAGTCTGCACCGTGAGTGCCCTTAGGAACCAAGTAATGATGATGATGGTGGTGATGTGCTAGGATCTATGGTTATATACAGATGATGAAGTTTTTAACAAAACTGACAGTAACTCCTTTTGCAGATCATTTTGGCGGGATATACTGGATCAAGCACAATTTTTTGCGTTTTTGAGCCTTTTTTTTCGGCCGCTTAAGACCAAAATCTAAAATGGAGAATGACTAACTTTTGCTAAAAAGAGTACATTTTGTTCCATTAGTATTCTTTTGTGTGACATCGTAAGTTTGGTGTGTCCCCAACTATGAATTGAAATTGAATTATTAGGAGTTTTTTTTATTTGTTGTCACTCAAGTATTTATTGAAAATTGAGTTATCAAGATTTCATTCTTTTTTGTTGTTCTTATATACTCTTCTCAACTAAGAGCATCAGCGGTGTGGGGGTCGAAGGGGGTTCGACACATTAAATGCTCGTATGGTACCAGGTTCCATACATTGCAACCATGGGTCGATGAAGACGCGGGGTCTTCCTATAGCACCGGGTCCGAGCGAAACTACTCTCTCTCCTGCCGTTGACAGCGCGCACTCGCCGGTGAGGGAAGACAGATGAGAAGTGGATGCTGCGCCCATCTCTCGTTTATTTTATTTGTGTGGGTCCGGCTATAGTTGCGCACATCGGTGCTATACATTGTGAGCTCAAGACTAGCACCAGTCACATCAACCGTGGGTCCCGGTATAGTATCGAGCCGGGTTCTTCCCACTGCGGCTGCTCTAATAAAATGGGATAATGTACCCGTTGGTTCAAAAATATTGTTGGGGGACGATATATCATGCATATGATCTAAATATGTGCACAAAATATAGGAGTACTTGCTTAAAGCATCTCCCGTCAGCCCCCTAAAAAATGAGCCTATATTTCTAAATTAGGAGCCAACTTGTAAAATTTGAGGACCCAAATTCACCATCAACTTGAGTGGATATTCTCAAATTAAGCCTCCAAACATGCGTGCACGGGAGGAATGGGAACAACGCCGGTCGCCGGCAGCGGCCAGGAGCCGGCAGGTCGGGCGGAGGTCCCCACCGAGCTAGGACGGGGGAGTCACGCGAGCAAACGGCGGGTCACCGGGCGCACCACCGGGACGGCGGCGCCGGGGCATCGGAGCGCACCACCCCGCCGACGTCGCCACGCGAACGGGTGGCGTTTCGTCGGGGCGTACCACTAGGGACGGGGAAGTCGCACGGGCGAACGACGTTTCGTCGGTGGCACGCCACCAGGCCGGGAGCATCACGCTGGCGAACGGCGGGGACGCCGGGGACATCGGGCGCGAAAGTCGGGCGGGGCGGTGCGATGGGAGGGAGAGGAAAAGTTACGTGGAACCCACAAATGAGAGGGGAGAGGGGGTTCTGCATTTAGGGGCCTGAGATTATAATTTGAGGTGACATAGAAAATGAGAGCCCATCTAGGAACTCCACCGGAGTTCGGTTTTTACTTAAACTTCTAAATTTAAGGATAGGGGTTCAAATAAGGACTTCACTGCAGATGTTATTGGAGCGTTTTCGTCCATGCGATTTACGCTACAGCCAAATGATCCAAGCAAACCCAAAAATGTAAACTACGGGAGCGACCCGTAACTGAAAATTTTCAGCGGAGCAGCTACGATCTTTGGCGGTGGACAAGAAGAGCCAAGCAAACAGGGGACATGCAAGGTCTTGTTGCCTTTGTTGTTGTTATTGAAAGAAAGCTGAAACCATCAGCACCAAGCCAGCAGGCTACAGGCCCTGCTCAACCAGGAAGTCGCCCAGCATTTCCACCTCCATGTTGCACTGCTCGGGAGTCATCGGCTCGTCGTAGATGCCAATGATGAGTGCCCGACCTGTCTTCTTCACAGTGATGCCTCCTGATCCCTGGGAAAAAGTGTTTTGTTTAGGGAACGAAAATTAATTATAATTAGACAAAGCATGTATATGTGGCCCTCTCAAATACAAGACAAGTGGATCAAAAAATATTTAACCATCTTTCGTTTGGAAAATAACAAAAATGTGTTTAATAATTGAGCAAAGACTAGATTTCAAAGAACATTAATTACCTCTAGAATTGCTAATGTTTCTCTAACGAGAATCTCGCTACAGAAACAAAATCCATGCCACAGCGGCATGTGACGGTCATATAGGTTGAACGAAAGAATACAATTTATGACAAACCACAACCGATGAAGAAAGTCCGGGACCTGAAAGTTTAGACTAAATGAGTTGGTATTGAAATATGTTGTAAACGCCTAAACGCTATGGTGTACTGACCTATGCAATGCAATAATGACTAGTATTATTTGGCTATAACAAATGAATTGCATTCTTTTATACATTTTAATTAGACAAATGACATATAATTGATGAAATAAACAATACTCACTTGAACTCTAAAAAATAAACAATACTCTTTTAAGACGTTTGATTTTTTTTTATCTCAAGTTTGACCGCTCGTGTTATTCAAAAAATTTATGTAAGCATAGTCAAATTTAAATCATTTTTAATAAAGCAAGACACAACAAAAGATGTGATATTTTGTATGATTTTTTAATAAAGGCGAACGATCAAACTTAGAGTCAAAAATTCAAACACCTTATAACTTGCAGCTGTTGAAGAGCCAACAAAAGAGAAAAATAGAAAGGAAGAGAAAGTATTGAACTATAAAAAATATTCATAACTATTATGGCCAAGTTGTTGGTATTCCGGTATGTTCATCCAAGGCATATGAATCAGAGGGGAATGTAGTTAGCCTAAGTATAGGGATTATGAAAATCGATCCAACTAAAGGGATTGAGGGGGGGATCCCATTACTATGCTTATCTACTTTCTTTATATTCCTATTTCTCTTCTTCTCACTTTATCTCCCTTATCTACACTGGCCTGCCTCTCTATTATTTACATAGACCTTCCTCCCCTCTCCCTCTCCTCTCTTAATGACGTATCCACGTGGAGGTGAACACAATCGCCCACTTGTCTTTGACAATAGTTCACTTGAGGGAGCGTATCGTGTGCAATTATGATTCGTGTGCAACGTTTGCAACTTCCAACCACAATCACTAGATCTTGATCTGATGGCTAGTTTGAGAGGTGAGAAACTTTAACACTTAGACCCTCCCACCATTACTTTTCCTAACAAAAAAGACCACTAATCCAGGCTAATGACCTACGTTTGCCTGCTCCGTTCCGACGTTTCCCTGCTCCGAAAAAAAAGAACGCCGCCGCCAGGACTACACGCGCACCAGGAATGAGCGCCGCCAGGCCTGCCGACCGATCGGCCGTCGTCCCGATCGTCCCAGCCGTCCTGACTGGCCGATCGGCCGTCGTCCCGATCGCCAGGACTACAGCCGTCGTTCTGTACTTGTTTGAACTCCATGTGTACCTTATTTTTCTTTGCATAAAAAAGGGCCATTGACTGGATTCTATCTCTGGATCAGCTCTGTACCGAATGATATGATCCTGTTGCTTTGCTTGTCATCACGTGCACAAACAAACAAGCTCTGTATCGGATCATGATGCAGTAACGTTGAGCTTAGCGTTGAGCTGCACTAGCCTAATCTCTGCACCAGTTGCGGCTCCAAGGCCGGCTCCAAGGGCGTCATCCAGGGGCGGCGATCCTGCCGGACGATCTGGCAGCGCTCGTTCCTGGGACGATCGGGACGACGTCCGATCGGTCCTCAGTCCTGGCGGCGGCGTTTTTTTACGGAACAGGGAAACGTCGGAACGGATGTGGAGACGGCGCGGTCATCAGCCTGGGATTAGTGGTCTTTTGTCGGTAGCAAGAGTAATGGTGGGGGTTTAAGTGTTAAAGTTTCTCACCTCTCAAATTAGCCATCAGATCAAGATCTAGTGACTGTGGTTGGAAGTTGCAAACGTTGCATACGAATCACAATTGCACACGATACGCTCCCCTGTTCAAGACTACTAATTGAAGAGGAAAAAGGCTCATACTTAATAGACAAATAATACTTTTTTTTGTAGAACGCAACTATTTAATTCCTAGTAAAAGATAAAAAATAAAACTAGATTGAGACAGTAGTTTTTTTTTTCCTATACATTGATTTCTACAAAGCAAACCCTTCCTTTGCCTTGCTTAATCCCCACGGTTCCATGCAGGTCTCTCTCCTTCATTTTTTCCACCTCCCTCCCTCCCTCTCTTGGCGCTTAGGGTCGAGCATGGCAAGAGCACCCACAACCAAGTGGCACCCCGTGGCTAGTAAGTTTAGCCGATCGACAGGTAATGCGCATGGCGATAGGGGGTGGGAGAGTTCATGGCCGGGCGGTGGCGTGGCATGATGGGTGAGCGGTGTGCAACTGCCGCCGAAACAACTATGGCCACATAACTACCACGATGAACTCAGGTCATGGCATCCGAATCTTGTTCTGGCAGCCACAGTCGAGGATGGACCCGTCCCACCCACCCGACCGTTACCTTCCTTCTCGTGACGGCGGCGGTGCTGCCAGCCCGCCTCTGTCGAGCCCCACCCCAGTAGCGTTCTTGTCCCTCCTGTGCACAAATCCGAACTTGCCTCCACCTGATCTATCCATCCATGGGGTTGTTCGAGGTGCTCCGGCGTCCCTCGGCGAGCACGCCTCACTAGAGTGTGCCACGGGTACCTGTGCCACCCCTTGGCCGAGTTCGCCGATGGTCATTCTGGTGCCGGCGGCGAGCATCAACGTCTCTCCCAACTCCTATTCCAGCCTACCTGTCTCTGCGGATTTGGAGGCAGCGCCCAAGTTGTTATCTGTGGTGCGGCGGGACAAGGTCGCCTCCTCCCCGTTGTTGGCGCTGTTGCTACCGGCGGCGGCGTTGGCCGCCGCGCAGGCAACGATGGCCGAACGCACACCCGTGTCGGATGCACGTGGGCGGGTATGCTCCTCACGGGGAGGACACCTTCACGCGTGGAGTCGGGCCTGGAGTTGTGCCGAACCTCTACAATTTTAATAGAAAGTTTGTATCCAAACGATTTCATACAAAAAAAAATGTTTTTATTATACAACACAAAGAGAGAGCAAAATGACAGGTTGTCGTCCCCAGTTCCACTTCACAGCGAACCAACCCAAGAAACGGCTTTGAAATGATCGAGAGGGTATTTTTCCTGGTTTCAGGAATTGAGGTATATTATCCGGTATTGTAGTTCCAAGGGGTCTTAGCAGCTACTACAGGAATCAGGAGGGTGAATTGGACTTTATTTACTCCACTAGATTCATGCCCGAGTGTTGCACCGGGTCATGAATATTTATCTGTTTATGACGACGAAAAGATTCTTTTGTTCGACTGTTTGAAACAATAAAATTTCTATAGTGTCATTTCCTCCCCCCATTTTTTTCATTTTATTTTACATATACCCAGATATTGCACTTGGATCACGATTTTTTATATGTCTATGGTGACAAACATATATTTTTTTTTAGTCGAGTTGAAGCTATTCTAAAAATGTTTTGTAAAATAGTTTTAGTTCGACTGTTGAAAACAGTGAAATGTCTATAGTTCTCTTCTTTTCTATATTTTTTTTTTTTTTTCTTATTTTTCCCTATTTTTATTTTCTTTCTACTTCGTATTACATCTACTCGCCACATGGACTCACATTTCGTTCATGCCCGACGGGTTTGTTTTATGGAGTCAGATTTACTGATATTCTTTTTTTTTAGGTGGGAGGAATGTGTCGCTCGACTTGTTTTTATGGAGCCAGATTTAGAGAGTTGTATCACCGGGTAGCTTTTTATTAGGAATGCATGCGTATGCCAAGTGGACGATTGTTTTTCACTTTTTTAGTAGTAAGATATATTTATGGATATCTTTCAATATAGAAGCGATTGTGAACGATGGCCGTGAGAACCAATCGAGAGTCCGCTAAAATTATTTCAAGAAGGATTGTACGGCATCATTAATAATCATTAGGTTTAGTTCAAGAAAGAAAGAGCAGAAGAAAATGGCCAGTCACCTTCTTGCCGCGAATGATAGTGCCAGGTTCTCCTGGGATGACAATGTATTTCATGGGTCCAAGGAACAGGCCTGTCGTGGAGAGGTGCCCCGGTTCATAGAAATCTATCATGATGTTGGTAATCTCCACGCTCCTGAACTAGACAAACCACACACACACAAAAAATACCTTTGATAGATAAGATGAGAGCGGGATCACGAAACAACATCATAGTATATAGTAGCAAAAAGTGTAGCAAGGTGCTGAATGATGGTGACCTGGGGAACGCGTCGCTCTGAGCCCAGGCGGTGCCGTCGTGGCCGATGATGGCCAGCGGCGGTGAGATGGCGACCCTCAAACTCGCACATCAGGCCCTCGTCCCACCAACGCCTGCCACCCCCTGGACATCCTTGTCCTCCTGGCTCCTGTCCGGTCTCGATCTCGCACCACTCGCCAAGACGGAGACCGCGATAGGGCTCCCGATATAGATCTTACTGAAAGTGACGAAGAGTTTCGGTAGCATGCATGCATGCACAAAACGGATAGCATGAAGAGGGGAATGAAAGACCGGATCGCCGCCTCACACGCGTTTGTCTCCTTCCTCCCCCTTGCTCTTCGCGTATGATTGACACGCTCTAAATTTGCTTAGTTAAAATATTTTTATTTGAAATTGTTTTAAGTTTTCAATATTTGTTTTTGTATTATCAGTTTTTAAGAATCATACATTTTAAAATTTTGAAATTGCCTTAATTGGAAACATGCTCTCAATTGTAGTTCTCTACAATATCTAAAACTTTATAGTTATTTTTTAAGAAAAATATAAAAGATTGTTTATGGAGGATCAGAGGGCCAGTGCGAAATATTCAATACTCCCTCCGTCCCAAATAATAAGTCATTTTAAGATTCTTGGAGAGTCAAAGCATCACCAATTTAACCAAATTTATATGACAAGATAATAAAATTAAGATGTCAACTAAGTAACATTGGATTTTTTTACTAATTATTTTTTCATAGTATACCTATTTGGTATCACAAATCTTCATAATTCTCTATAATTTTGGGCATAAAGATTAAAATCTTTCTATGGTAATTAGGGAAAGGTGTAATACCTATAAAGTGGTTAGAAAGGGGACAGGAAATCTGTCTTTTGTGGCATTGAAGAATCAATTCCACATTTTTTGACTGCTATATAGCCAGGTTGTTGTGGAATGTGTTGTGCATCACTTTCAAGTTCTGACAACATAGTCGCTCAAAAAAAAAAAAGTTTTGACAACATAGAGATATGATCCAATTACTCACTTGTTAGCTATTGAGCTTTGATGTATCGATTAGGAACCAAGTAATGATGGTGGTCATGTGCTAGGATCTATGGTTATGTACAAATGATGCAGCTTTTAACAAAATTGGCACTAACTCTTTTTGCAGGTCATTTTGGAGGGATATATTGGACCAGACACTTTTTGGCGCTTGTGAGTTTTTTTTTTTTTTTTTGGCCGCTTAAGGCCAAAATCTAAAATGGAGAATGACCAACTTTTTGCTAAAAAAATGGATGGTGTTTAGTTTCATTCAGCAGAATGATGGCCCAAAACCAAAAATGTTTTAGTGAAACAGAGAACTAAACAACTAGTTTGTTCCATTTGTATTCTTTTGTCTGACATCGTAAGTTTGGTATGTGTCACAACCCGCCTTTCCAGTCAACGCGGCAGGAAGAACGGGTGGCGTGGCGTAGCTGAAGTCATCGAACAACGAGGCGTGGGCGCCGGGCGGAGACGGCGGCGTTAGCAGCGCCCGGCTCATGCTCATGGCGGCCGGCGGCGGCGGCGCGGCGCGGTCGCGGTCAGCCTTGGCGGCGGGCGCTGGTGCGTCGACGACGGCGGCGGCTAGGGGCTAGAGAGCAAGGTAAAAACCTAATTATTTTCTTCTTGATTGTCTCACAATAGTTGCCCCCATATTTATATGAGGGGTTTACAATTGCTAATGGGCCAGGCCCATTAGTCTTTTCGACTATCTTTAATTTAATCTAATAATTATAATAATAAAGCTAAATAGTAATTAAATATTCAGCCACTCAGCTTATCTCGGGCGACTTCACCGACCGAGTCGACATCTCTCCCCGCTGGAGATTCAGCTAGATCCTCGAGCTGGAAGTCCGATAGATTTTTGTTGAATAATTCCGCATCTTCCCATGAAGCATCTGCAGCAGGTTTGTTCTTCCACTTGATGAGTACTTGAAGCTGACCCTGGCGGACTCTTGTTTTGAGCATTAATTCAGGTTCAGGGACCGGTGTGCCATCATGAATCCGAGGTAACTCCGGGATATCTGTAGGTATCTCCCCACGGTGTGGTTTGAGCATGCTGACATGAAAGGCATTGTGTATACGGGTTCCAGGCGGCGATTCAATGCATATGTCACTGGTGTAATGATCTTCTTGGACGAAGGGTCCAAAATATTTAGGAGAGAGCTTGCCTTTGTGTAAATCGGATATTGTTGCCACGAGCGGGATAAAAGTTTGAGCCAAACATAATCACCCACTTTAAATTCTCTGTCTATATGTTTAGCATCAAAATATTTGCGGTAATAATCCCGAGACAACTGCAAAGCGAACCTTTGTCCGATTAAGAAAAATATCCCGCTGAGTTAGTAAATCATCGACGGCCGGTAATGTAGTCAAGGGGCTCATGGCTCAATGGTAAAGGCCATTGGTTAGGGGCTCCCACCCGGGGTTCAAATCTCGAGTGCGACACTTTATCCTGGATTTATTTCGGGATTTTCCGGCCCCCGTGCATTAAGTGGTAGGCGGCGTCCCCCGTCGATAGCGAGGCGCTGTGGTGACTTCGAACTTCAAGATTTGCCGGCTCGGTCCTTCGAAGGTGCTCATAGGGGTAGGGTTTGCGCGTACGTGTGTTCACGCGGGGGTGAGTGTGTGTATGCGTGTTGAGCGTCTGCGTTATGCGTGTAATCTCAAAAAAAAAAAAAATAGTAGGGGATCACGCCCATACACAAGTTTGAACGGCGTTGTTTTGGTTGATGCATGATATGAAGTATTATAGCAATATTCAACCCACGGTAACCATCTTACCCAATCCTTTGGTTTGTCACCCGATCAAGCGGCCAGATACATTGTAATAATTTTATTGACGACCTCGGCTGGCCATCCGCGAGGATGATAAGCCGATGTTGGTGATAAAATAATATTGGATAGACGGAAAATTTCTTGCGAAATTGACTCATGAAGATGACATCCCTGTCACTAACCAGCGATCTTGGCAAGCCATGTAGTCTAACAATCTCGAGAAAAATTTACGAGCTACTTGAAGTTCTTTGTATATGGATGAGAAAGAGGTATAAAGTGAGCATACTTGAATAGACGATCAACCCTTTGTTAAGATTATCGATTTAGATCCAACTCTCGGAAGAGCTTCAATGAAATCCATTGAGATGTCCTCCCGGATCTGCTCTGAAATTGGTAAAGGCTGAAGAAGCCCGGCTAGATGAAGGTGTTCATTTTGTTGCGTTGGCAAACCAAACAATCATTCACAAAATCTGTGACAATGCGTTTATCATGTTTGACAAAAAAAGGTCCGATAGAATCGATCACGGTGTTTTACGTATACCCTCATGTGCTTTGAATCATGAATTGCATGGAGAATAGTCTCGAAGATGTTTGGGCGTTGTGGAAAGCCATACCTTTTGTTGAACAAGATCAATCCATTGCGAACTTCCCATGCGAGTCCTTACCGTTGATTATAGAATCAATAAGGGATATAGCTTCATCACTAAATGCAATTTCCTCCGTAGGCGATCAAATAACCCCAATTGAATTTCTGAAATAGCCATGAGAGAAGATTCATCTGTGTTCTGACGAGATAATCGTCGACCACCACATTTGATTTTTAAACGCTTGTACTCCACAAGAAAATCATAACCAAGTAATTTGCTAACCCATTGATCTTTGTGGAACTATGGACAAGCGCCGATCTAAAAATGTACTTAAGACTGTAATGATCGACCTTATAATAAAGGGGCGGCCCCAAAGATATGGTCGCCAATGTTTGACTTCTTTGTTACCGATCCTATGAGTTCTCTTTCATAAGCGGCTAACTTTTTGTACTTATCGGGGCATACGTTTGCTAAAGTAAGCAATTGGACCATTACCACGATGTAAAACGACCCATACCTGTACCCGGGCGCATCACATTCGACCACAAATGATTTATTAAAGTCTAGAAGTTGGAGAACCGGTCTTTGATGATAAGGTCCTCTGAAGGTGCTCAAAAGTCATTATTGCCAAGGGTGTCCAACAGAATGAGTCCTTCTTAAGAAGATCAGTCAAGGGGGCGTGCAATTGTACCATAATCCATTATAAACTTTTACGTAGTAACCAGCTAGTCCCGAAAAAGCCTCGCAATTCATGGAGAGTTGTGGAAAGCAGCCAAGCGGTGCCGGCCTCAATTTTTTCCGGGTCAACAGCCACTCCAGCATCCGATATAATATGTCTCAAATAACCCAATTGTGATTGACCAAAGAGGCATTTAGATTTCTTTAAGAAGATATTATGAGATGCGAAGTACCTTAAAAACCTCTTCCACATGGTGGAGATGCTCGAACCAGGGATTTGCTAAATATCGGGATATCATCAAAGAAAACCAAAGACAAACTTGCGCAGCGAAACGGTCCCAATATATCATTCATCAAAGCTTGAAAAGTTGAAGGTGCATTGCATAAACCAAATGGCATAACCAAAAACTCAAAGTGCCCATGATGTGTCCTGAAAGCTGTTTTTTCGATGTCCGGAGGATGCATGCGTACCTGGTGATATCCTGAGCGAAGATCTAATTTGGTGAAGAATTTTGCACCTTCCAGTTCATCCAGTAATTCAGCAATAACCGGTATTGGAAACTTGTCTTTCAAGGTATTAGTATTGAGCTCCCGATAATCAACACAAAAACGCCAAGTTTGATCATGTTTCTTGACAAGAAGGACAGGTGATGAGAATGGCGAAGTGCTATACCGGATAATACCTTGATGAAGCATGTCTGCACATTGTCGTTCCAGTTCATTTTTTTGTATTTGAGGGTAACGATAGGGGCGAACGACAGTCGGCTGAGTGGGATCCTTAAGATGAATTCTATGATCATAACGCCGTTGAGGTGGCGGCCCGGCTCTCTCTCGAAAAAGCTGTTGAAACTTACATAACAGAGGATCCATTGGCACATCGGGAGAAAGTATATGAATACCTGGTTGAGAATCTGTCTCTTTAGAGAGGTCGTCCCATGTGATCGGTTTGTCCTTTCATAAAACTTCATAATAAGTTTATTAAAATTCCGGACAATATTTCCCAAAAAACTTAGCTAGTCCACACCCAAAACAACATCATAGCCTCCTAATTTGATGCTGAAGAAATCTGCTTTGAAGCTTTCAGTAGCAATAGAAAATTCAATATTATCATACCTTCCCACATTTGTTATGTGTTGTCCATTGGCGACAGCAACTTTGAGCGGACGGTGTAAAGAAGAACTTTGTAGGCCCAGTTTCATAGCCAAATCAGAATCCAGAAAATTGTGTGTTGAACCAGAATCCAAAAGAGCCAATAAATTGGTGCCATTTATATTGATAATTAATTGCATGGTAGGAGAAGTGGATATGTCAGTTAAGCCATGAACTGATATTTGAATATCTGAATATCCTCGTGTGCGTACCTTTGAGTTACGTCGACGGGGAAGTCGTATATAAACGTCTAGCAAGTGCTATGGCTGTCTCAATATCAAGTGGTTGATGTAGTTGGACGTTGATCTGAATCAGAGGTGCTAACCCAGCAATATAAAGCATAGCCTGCTGTTTTGGCGAGAGGTGTTGTACCTTGTTCAGCGTTCTTTGTGAACGTATTAGTGTACTGTCCAAATCTCCCGTCGACGTGATCTTTGTCGGATCACCAAGATGATTGTGTAGTGGAGTTCCAAAACGTCTGGTAATAGCTGCAGAAAATTCTGACCAAGTTGGTTGACCCACTTCATTTTCCCAACGAATAAACCAAGATAATGCGTTCCCTTGGAGATGGAACGGCGAGCTACATCGATCTGTATTAATAATTCCTTGAGCGAGAAAAAATTTATCGCACTTGTACAGCCAATGAGAAGGGTCACCCTTGCCATCATACTCGGAAAAAATAATTTAATATTATTGCTTTATACGTCAGGATTTTCGCAAGAATTTAGGTGAAAATTCTAAAGTAATTTCTGGGAATTTCTGTATCAAATTTGAGATGAAAATTCGGACTGTCCGCTGGCTATTGGATGGAGGAATCGGAGGTGCGGCGGATGGAGGGCTCATCTGTGTCTACAGATTGAAGAGAGCGCTTGGAGGGCGGGATGTACTTAGCTGATGATGGGGGTTCAATTAGCCTCCATGGCTTTGGCCTCCATGGCTGTGATGTACTCATCGATGATCCTGTTGACGTTCGCCGTGATGGATCGTAGTGGTCTCCGGATACCAATCTGTCACAACCCACCTTTCCAGTCAACGCGGCAGGAAGAACGGGTGGCGTGGCGTAGCTGAAGTCATCGAACAACGAGGCGTGGGCGCCCGGAGACGGCGGCGTTAGCGGCCGCCGGCGCTCATGGCGGCGGCGGCGGCGCGGCGGCTTCGCGGCGGCGGTCGATGGTTCTTGCGGGCGGCGGCGCGTGCGTCTGACGGCGGCGGCGGCTAGGGGCGAAGAGCAAGGTAAAAACCTAATTATTTTCTTCTTGACTGTCTCATGATAGTTGCCCCCATATTTATATGAGGGGTTTACAATTGCTAATGGGCCGGCCCATTAGTCTTTTCTCGACTATCTTTAATTTAATGTAATAATTATCTATACCTAATAATAAAACACGAAAATTTCTGCCAATCTACCTGTAATAATCTGTCCGCCAGTATAATACGTATTGGCTTCGGTCATCATCAGCTTTATATGAAAAAAACCAACTGTATACGTGGGCCGCTAGGTCCATATCCTGCCTCCGTGTCTGGACTGCGTCCTACAAAATTCGAGCCCAGCCCAAAGCCGACGAGCTCGGCGTGGCCCATCTATATCGTGAGAAAACGGACGCGTACAATGTGTGGATGTTTCGATTCCTAGCGACCACACTAACACAGGATCTCCGACATAGAGCAAGGCAACAAGGAAAAGTGCCTCTCACAGTGAGTTTGATTAGTACTCCTAAACGTTAATATCGGTAATGTGATATATTTTGTTTTCTAATACAAATATTTTATTAATTGTTAGTACAGATATGATATTTGAATAATGCATTACCGAGTGACGATTAATTGGATTCAACTCATCTAATACTTTACTAACTATGTGAATGTTCTTCTCATCCGCCCTACCAAACATACACAGTGGATATCCTTATCCCAATATCCAATAATCGTCATATCCCATCCAACTTGGTCCTCAAACCAAACGCACCCCAATGACTCCACATTTGCCTCTATATAATTTAATTTTAAGTACATTTTTAGCTATTTTTAACACATGTCAACTATGCATGATCTCACGTTTATAACACCATATTTTTTTTTCTTGCTTTAGTTTTGTTTTCTTTCTTCATAAATTTAATATATCTACACACAAGATGGAGGCGAGATGGATTATTTTCAAGTTATAAATCTAAGTGCTTTTAGGCATAATAATAGTATTTTTTTTCTTCCCCGTTGTAACGCACGGGGCATATTTGCTAGTAATAATAAAGCTAAATAGTAATTAAATATTCAGCCACTCCGCTTATCTCGGGCGACTCGCTTTGAGTCTGACAGTATGTCCCTCGAGTATGAATTGAAATTGAATTATTAGGAGTTCTTTTTTATTTGTTGTCACTCAAGTATTTATTGAAAATTGAGTTATCAAGATTTCATTTGTTGTTGTTGTTGTTATATACTCTTCTCTATTTTAATATATTGGGCCAACGTAGCCGTTGGTCCAAAATATTGTGTGTGTGTGGGTGGGTTGTGGGGGGGGAGATATATCATGCACGAGCCACAATATTCAGATATCTGTAGAAAATATAGGAGTACTTGCTTAGTGATTGGAGTGTTCCGTCCACGCGATTCACGCTACAGCCAAATGATCCAAGCAAACCCAAAAAAAATGTAAACTACAGGGAGCGAGCCGGAACTGAAAATTTCCAGCGGAGAGCAGCTACGATCTTTTGCGGTGGACAAGAAGAGCCAAGCAAACTGGGGAACATGCAAATGTCTTGTTGGCTTTGTTGTTGTTGTTATTGAAAGAAAGCTGAAACCATCAACACCAAGCAGCCAGACTACATGCCCTGCTCGACCAGGTAGTCGCCCAGCCTTTCCACCACCATGTTGCACTGCCCGGGAGTCATCGGCTCGTCGTAGATGCCAATGATGAGTGCCTGACCTGTCTTCTTCACAGTGATTCCCCCTGATCCCTGGTGGGGAAAAAACAAGAAACAATTGTAAAATATTTGTGTAATACTGTGCCCAGTGATCGAGGCGAAACGGGGAGGAAGAGGAGCTATGAGCAGTCTATCACCTTCTTGCCACGAATTACAGCACCAGGTTCGCCTTGGATGACCATGTACTTGGTGGGTCCAAGGAACAGGCCGGTCGGGGCGAGGTGCCCCGGCTCATCGAAATCCTTCATGATGTTGGTCATGTCCTCGGGCTTAAACTGGACACCACAACAGATAAATTCCCCTTGACATGTCAGCGGGATCTATCAACAATAACATAACATAAATACTGACAGGGGAGGAATGTAATGTGATGGTGGTGAGTGACCTCTGGGAACGCGGCGCTCTGAGCCCAAATGACGCCGTCGTGGCCGGCGATGGCCGCCGACGTGAGGTGGTGGCCCTCGATCTCGCACATCAGGTGCTCGTCCACGTACGTCTGCCAAGACATCTTCGGTGGTCCCGCGCGCACTGGTCGGACACGGAGAGGGAGATCGCCGGACGTACGGAGGGCTCTCGTGCTCGATCCTTTGTGACTGATCGACGAAGAGCTTGTAGCAGCATGCACGGGACGGGTGGCTAAATAGAGAAAGGGACGGAGGACCGGATCCCGGCCTCGCTGCGGCAAAGCCACACGTTCGTCTCCTCGCTCCCCCTTTGTTTCGGGGGCTGCTTGCTGACTGCTCTGGCGATGGCGCGATGCATGCCCGAGTGGAGTCCTGCATGCCACTGCAAAACAAACACTGACGAGTACCGGAGCTATTTTACACACTAGGGAAAATTCAACTCTTTTTTTTATTTACACACTATAGAGCAAATTCGAGAGAGGTATGCATGCTTTTCCTTTGAAATGAATTAAATATTAAATACGCTTTTCACCGCGAAGAACGACAGATAACAAAGATGGAGGGCAGTAAAAGTATTTTTTTTTTTTTTTTGAAAGAAGAAGCAGTAAAAGTAGTCCTTGGCAAAAAGCAAGGCCCAGAATACACAACCGTGAGGCCGGCCCAGTAAGGCGTGAAGTCACTGTGGGCTATTCACTAACAAATTGGTGCACATCTCCTAGTGCGAAGAAAGAGCAAACTAGAACTGTGGAAGAGCACTCAGGAATAATTACTCGGAGACCTATAGTCGGGACTGGGTAGTAAAGAGCAGTGTAATAATTCTTCTTAGATGCTAAAAGCTGAGCACTTTCGGAGATTTCCACTCACTCGGGGAAAATAAATATTACGGTTGTGATTAAACTCGCGTAAGCGATCAAGTAGCAACAAAAGATATTGTAGTTCGACTCTGAACCGAGGCCCGAATCGCATGGATCGGTTCCACTCGATCCATCAAACCCCTACCCAGCCCTCGATCAAATCAGATCCATGGGCACTCCAAGATTCGGATGCTCGACGCAACCCCTGAATGCGCCTTTTGTGCTCTCTACCCGAAGAAAAGGATGCTACACAGCTTCCCAAGCCCTCCCTTGGGTGTTCCCGGAGGTGGAGGCCTACGTCGCCAAGCGCGAGAACGCCATCACCGCCTACTCCAAGACGTGGAACCGCAAGCGAGATCCAGGTCACTCTGCGCCCCTCGCCGCCGCCGCCCGTCGCCCGTACCTCTGCGTTCACGGCCCCAACACCGAGATCCCCATGGAGCACGAGATCCCACGGCCACGGAGGAGGGCGACCTCGTCCTCCTCCGCATCTCTATTGGCCATCAAGAGGACGTCATGGACAATCTTGACTACTACGTCTACCAAGCGGATGATGATCGGTCGGGCGGCGGCGCTCCACGCACCTCCCGCGGCTCCCGGCCCTTATAGCTTCGATTTGTCGGACATGGGCATCATGCGGTGCCGCACCAATGACCAAGATGGGATCTTCCTGCGCCCCCCTGCCGCAACGACGACCGCGTCAAGAGTTCGTCATTGTTGGGATTTGTGAGGCACCTGATGATTACCCCGAAGGAAACTTCATGCTCTGCCTCTACAAGTCCAAGGACAAAGTTTGGACCAAGAGCATCGTTTCACTGAATGAACAACAGAGGCGGTAGTACGGCTCCGACTTTGACCATGTCAACAGCAAAGGTGATCGCCATAGGAGTAGGTGCAGGCACTATGGGCTTCGTCGATCTCTGGCGGGGTATCCTCTTCTGTGATGTGCTTCAAGAGGAAGGAGAAGCCATCCCCCACTTCGCAATGTCCCCTTGCCAGTGACTCGCCCGAAGAAGGAGCTCAACGGTGAAGCATGTCTTTCTCGGGATATCGTTGTCATCGATGGATGGATAAAGTATGTTGAGTTGTAGCTCCATTGGAAAAAAGTGTGCTCGTCAGGGGCGCTCGCCTCAAAGATTATTGGATTGCTACCACATATAGCAGGGCTGCAACTAGTTCACTAGAGGACATGGAGCAAGGACTACGAAGTTGACTCCAACTACATGGACTTTGACCACGACCCCCTCAGGAAGTTCCTCTCCAAAAAGTTCAATGATAAAGGCATGCCTCTCCCACCATTCAAGAGACTCGATGTGTGTCAACCCACGCTTGCCCTTGATCACCATGACAAAGTTTGAGCGAAAGAATGCCAAAACATTGGTTGTTCGTGGACATGAAGAAAAAAGTGCTACAAGCAGTGTGCCCATTTTCTGCTGAGAGGAACACCTTCATCCACTTCGTCTACTATTCGTCTACATGCACAATAGAATCTCCAGTCATTTGTATCCATTGTGTCTCACTAATAGTCAACTTGTGTCCTAGTCCTAGTCTGGATGGCTGTAAGGGAAACAGATGTTGCCATGTGGAGTTTGGTCTCTTATGTTGCTTTAAATAAGTCATTTGTATCCATTGTGTCTACTGCTAGTCAACCTTTGTGCTACTAAAAGTATTCATCTTTCCATGTGTATTATGAAACCTCTTGGATGTGTTCTATGAGATTAAGTCTGTGATGAATATTGGAGATTCATTGAGAGAGAGAGATTAGATTCATATTGTATTGCTTGATACATCTCCTCTCATTATATAAAGAGGTCTTACTTGACCCCTAAGGAAGCAACTAACTAACCCTAATGGGCTAAAGCCCAATAGGCCCTTGTGTCATGGGGCCTTGACTCTTCTAACAGCCCCCCCAATGGCAACTGCGCCATATAGTGCCCCCATGACATCCCCCCTCCCTTCGGAGCAGCGCGGCCATGTGCTGCCGTAGACCTACCTGACACGACTTATGGTTAAGCCTTTTACGTCTCGACTTACCTTAATTATGGAAGACTAAAATGTGAAATAAATTTGGAGCTAAAATATGCAATAACTTTATACTACAATGATGCCATGGGGGTTTTAGATGTTTCTGAGGGGGTTCCTACCCACCTTATATAGTCTAGGGGTGGGGTTGCAAGTCGGTTGCCTAATAACTCTATCTCCTAATCCTTTGGGATATCAACAGCCGAATGGTACAAGATATATATTTCCATAAAACAGATCATATTCTATCTACATGATGCCTTGCGCCGCACTCCGACTTGCTCCATGCGTCGTCTGATCTCTTGCAGACGTCATGGGCCACCCCACGGGGTGGGTCTTTAGGCCCATCTTGATGGTACCTCGGGGTAATAATATCCTCGACGGTGGCCCTTGAGCGCTTTACAAAATGCACCAACAATATCGTCCCGAGTGGTTTCTTGAAGATTTGAGTTTTTTACCTAGTGCCCAAGTAGTTTCATACGATTACCATTCATGTCCGAGTAGTTTTTCCGCATGACGACTATGCATTCTCGGGCGCTTTTGTTAATGAGGGTGGAAAGAGCCCCATAATAGAATTACACGACGCCACAAGGCGAAGTGTAGACATTTAGCCCCCGAGCCATGAGCAGTTTAGGATAAGTTGGTCAAGGCTCCAAAGACAGAATATAAACACTACTGAGGGATGCAATCTTGAGTGATTTTGTGCGCCTCCGGCGCCTCCAATGGGTACGGCCCCTGAGGCTCGGTGAGATCAGTATGATCGCGTGGAGACTCTAATAAGAGCGCAAGTAATCTTCACTACCGGAATCGGGGCCTTTCCCATGGGGGAAAGGTTTCCCGTCAGCCGCTCACGGGAAAGGCACCTCTTTCCCGTGAGCGAGGGGGCCCGCTCACGGCAAAGGCCCCACTCACGGGAACAACCCTTTGCCGTGAGGGGCAGCTCACGGGCAAGCCCACGCCCCCTTTGCGAGGAGGCTTAGCTCACAGGAAAGGCCACGACGGGAGGCGTCCGTCCTCCGTTACTCTTTCCCGTGAACTCGACGTCAAGCTCACGGGAAAGACGTGAGCAAATGCACACACTAGGCAAAGTACCCCCCCTGCCGTGAGTAGGAGTTCCCACTCACGGCAAAGGGTGTACCCTTTTTTATTTTTACTTTTTTGACCTCCAAACTTTTTCTAAAATTACTATACATCATATGACACTCCATATTACATTTTGGTGTTTGACTTTATTTGGTATATTTAGGTAATTATTCTCTTTTATGACAATTTTTTGAAGTGCGGTCGGGGCGGCGGTGAGGGCTCGTGGCCACCGGGACCGCCACGTTCGTGTTGCCGCCCGCTGAACTCGGACAAAGATCTACGACATGACGTCCATGATGTCGCAGCTCCCGGCCAATGGCGGAGGGAGGGGGGGGCTGGAGGGGCCTGGCACCCTCAACATTCTATTTTGATCTACACTATAAGCTCATATTTAGCAACTAATTATAGTAATTAGTGTCATACAGTTTGCCTATCCAACTCCTAGTAAAGCCTACGTGGGTTCATCAGAGGTAAATGTGTTCCTTTTCATTAGCTCTCCTGTCCATATGCATGTCTTCCGACATGCAACTCGCCATGCCGAGCGCTTTGTTGCTATGCAAAGGGGCGGAGCACAAAGGCTATGAATCTACTAATGCATATACAGATTTGCATGTATAATAATACCTTAGAATTTTCTACATATAAATGTGCTTTCTAGAATGGATACATAGCTCATTTTCCTTTGTTACTTGTTGTCATATTTTTTCACTCTTAAGGTTTCTATTTAATGTGCCTACATTCTTATTTTTCATTAACTACTCCTATTTCGGACTATAAGACATTTCGCTATTCCTATTGTGGGGATCGATATTTGGGACACCCGCACATGAGCTCCCGAACCATCCCTCGACGAGCAAACGGGACCCGAGATCTTAATCGTGGACGAGTCCTCATGGGCGAAGGGAATGCTCCTGGCTCGAGCTCACACGCGAGCTCCCCGATGGAGGTCCGCCTTCCCCTCGCTCGAGCTTCCTTTCCCTCTCACCGATGAGCTCTCGCACCCGCACCCTGAAAGATCTCGTCCGGGGACCTCTTTCCGGCTCGCTCGAGCTCCTTTCCATAAGCTCCACGACGACGGCCACCGAGAGCTCATCCGCCTGCCCTCCCAAGGAAGGCTCGCGGGTACAAGAGTTGGTCAACAACTCCCCGACAAGCTCAACCACTCCACGACCCGGGCATCGTAGCCACGTAGAACTACGACCACGGGGAGAGGTCATTCGCCACTTCGCCATACCCCGTCGACTCAACAACTCCGCTACGGCGCCCGGTACACACCGGTACTCCTCCCCATCCATGGTATGGGGCGCATCCCATACCGAGAAGACGACTTCCAACTACGATTAGGGACGGGCGTCGCGACCACCGCCCAAACCGCGAATCCCGCGTGCGGAGACGACCAATTTCGCATCCAAAGCACCCGGAGCTCGCGGGAAGCTCTCGTCCGTCGAGCTCACCGGAGAGCTCTTTTCTTGCATCCGACACTCTGTACATGTATTTTCGCTTTTTTAAGTCCTCCAACTCGACGAGCTCTCGAGCCTCGCCCCTTGCGACTATAAAAGGGAGGCAGACCCTCGGTTGAGGCAAGGTTCAAGATTTCAACACCCAAAGACCCCGCACTCACACACTCGATATTGGCACTAGCCTCAATCATAGAGACTTGGGAGCCCCCTCCCTCACTCGACCTTGCTTGTACTAGCCCCCGGTATGAGCATTTGAGCTCGGATAGTGGCCTCACCGGACTCGGGAGCGAGATTTGCTCGAACCAAGATAAATTTCGTGTCATTGTCTCTAGAGCTAGGCCATCGGAGACACGCATTAGCCCGACATTCTTGTGACGGTGATATTAGACCACGACACCTATATACATAGTTTTCACATGGTATCTATACATAATTGTATATCTAGGTGCTACCAAAAGTTATAAATCTAGAAAGCCAAAAATATCTTATAATTTGAAACATAAGGCAAATAATTAAAAATTGTTGGCTATGAGCCTCTAAAAAAATCTTCTTGAACCCCTATGCTCCCATGTTATTTGGATCGTAAATCTTTGAGAACACTGTCGCCCCTTATGGGTGTGTTTGGAGGCCAAAGATTCTCTCTAAAATTTCTTGCACTCCCATCACATCCCATCACATCGAACCAATAAATGCACCAAAAGACATATGTCCGGAGTATAAAATATAAGTAAAAAAATAAACTAATTACACAGTTTAGATGTACATTGCGAGACGATTCTTTTGAGCCTAGTTACCCCATGGTAGGATAATATTTACCACAAACAAACGAAATGTGCTACTTATTTTTCAGTTAAGCTACAGATCAAATTTTGGCAAAAATCCAAAATTTTAGCCAAACGTTTGGCCTCTAAACACACCCTATGTTTGAATCCTGGCTCCGCTCTCAGCCAAGTAGTGCATGCGCGCCATGCCCCTTCACAACTCCTGGCCGGCGAACTCACATCAGGCTTTAAAGATTTTCATCAACCCATGGTCTACTTTTTATATTTTGCTCACGAATCGAGAACTTCTGGTCTGCAGGAAAGGACTGTCGCGGTATTATGAGGGCAAGTCACAGTCATTCCCGTGCATGTCGGAGGTGCGCAGCCTAGAGGACCTGCGCAACAGCGCAAGAAGGACAACCCCAACCAGCAAAAGAAGATCAAGTCGTGCAAGAGCTACGTCGCGCTGAGAGGGATGGTGATGGGCAAGAAGCAACCGGCCTCCAGCTCCTGCGCCAACCTCGCCGCCAACGGGTTCCGCCCATTCGAAACGGGTACACAAACAACGCGGAATGGAAGTGGCTTGCTGGAGAAGAAGTAGACGAGCAGGGACAGGCGGTGAAGTTGGGCTGGGCCGACTCGGTTTCTAAGTAGTAGTAGTAGACAGTCTCCGATGGTGTCCGATGGTGATGGGCCTGGATTTATCAACACAAAACAGAGTACACAATCCTGACCCTGGAGTGTGATGGGTCATGGGCCTTCTCCAACACAAAAGATGAGCCTGAATTCCCGCATGGCTTATAATAGGTAAGCCCAGCAAATTTCCCGACCATTTGCTTGACGCCAAGCAAAAGCTTATGCAGAAGCACCCAAAGGACATGTTGACCTGTGAAGTTTTCGAAGTTGAAACAAACAAGCACGAGGCCAACGGCCACGGCACCACGAAGAGCGTTAGTTGAGCATCCGACGTCACGCTCGTGGACGACCAACCTAACATGGTCGACCTCACACCACACCTGACGTTCTGCGCTCCATCTAATCGATCCTGGGAAGAACGGGCTAGAGATACCGAGGAGCTAGCATGCCTGCCGGCTGCCCCGTCGGTCATACGCGTGTATGGAAAACCGCATGGTATCGTGATGGAAAACGCGGAACCTGCCTGCGTTTCCAACCGCTGTCGTAGCTCGGAGAGTCGGCGTCCTCGTACCTACGTTCTCCGGCCAGTCTCCATATCGTGTCGAATGGAAAAAGACGGCGGCGTGACCTGATGCGATGCTAGCAGCTAGCAGCACACATCTGAAACCTCATCCTCCATCATCTCTTTCGCTGGCTCCTGACGTTTCCGTCCTCGCTCGTTCTCATCCTCCGCGCTTTATTCCCGGAGATCGGAGAGGGCAAAAAGTCATGGAGACACAAGGCATTATCGCTGGGATTGGAGTGAATCCCATCCCGCGATGCGGACGTGCGCCGCAGAAGCGCGGGGATAGGCCGCACGGGGCTTTTCGAACCATTTGTGCGATGGCTACAGCGACAGCAACAGCACAAGTAGAGCTAGCTATCTAGCAGCGCAGGTGTGGCAGCACCAGTCACGTTGTTGTTGCACCAGCTGTGTGTGTGCTTGGTTGTTACTCCTAAGTGCGCGGTGCACCTACCGAGCGAAGAATGAATGGGAAAAGGGAGCCAGAGTAATATATACCGCTTTTGGTAAGGCACTACGGTCCTTATTGGATCAGATCAGATGGCCAATGCCACGTGCCGCTCACTATCTCTTCGTCGTACTCTCTCCATATTTGGTATTAGAAGTTGTTTTTTAGACATGATTGTGCATATCAAGAAGTCATTAATTAGGGTAATTTTTTCATGTTTACCCCTAATAAATAAGGAGATGGGTGCATTATAAGCACCAACATCTTCTCAGTTGGTTGGCTAAGCGCGACGCGTCCCAAGGTGTCGGCGTTCGAGGACGGGGGTGCCTCGGGTGCCGGCAATAAAGAATTTCTAGGCCGTGTGCCTCCTCCCCCAATGACGCGTGGCGCAAGATGGACACGGGACACGGCGGGTTTATCCCGGTTCAGCCAGCGGGGCCCCTACGTCCAGCGGGTGGTGTCCTGCCGTGTTACCTCGGCTCAAATGAGAGCTTGTAGTAGGGGTTACAAGCAGCGGAGGGAAGAAGCTGGTCTCAAGCCCCACGATCGTGGTAGTGGTGGTGGTGGTCAGTTTTCTCGGCCCGATTTGGGTCCCGATCCCCCCGCTAATGGGGCATTACTCCCCCTTTTTATAGGAGGCGGAGGGAGGTAATGTTTACATATGTGGGTGCCTAGGTGGCTAATTCCCGAGGCTATACTTGTTGCATGTGTGCGGCCGAGGGTTGGTTGGCTTGGATGTCGTTTGATGAAGACACGCGTCTTGATCCGATGGCGGGCGTGCGTTCCACAGTGTGGCCCCGGGGTGCGTGAGGCGTCCCCGCACATCCGCATGGCGGGGCGGCCCCAAGGGCGCCGGTTGCGGCGTGTCATGAGCCGAGGGTCCGGCCCAACGTGGCGTCTTGGCTGTGTTTAAATGAAATGAGCGGTGTTGTCACTGGTTTCCGTCTTTGGGCGGCGTAATATGTCACGGTTCAGCTTTGTGTCCCATCGGTCGGATTTGGGAAGTGATCTCGCGGTAGATTTGACTAGGCGTAATCGATGGCCCTGGCGCCTCGTCTGCCGCGTGACCGCATTAAATGCGCTTGTTTCCCTTCCTTTAGAACGGAACCTCCCATACCCGGGTCGGCGACCACTGGGTGATGGGTTGGGCCACCTCGCCCGGATGGAGAGCTGGGTCTCCCTCGGGGCGGCGGATTTTTTGCCCGAGGGGGGTGAGCTAGGCCACCCTCGGGCGGAGATTTTCGTCCGAGGCTGGTGAGCTAGGCCACCCCTCAGGCAGGCGGAGATTGGGGCCGAGTTTGAGCCCCGGGTTGGTGATGGCGTGGAGGCGTTCGTTCTCCGTCTTGTAAAGGCCCCTGACCTTGTCCTTCGAGCATAGCGAGCTCCTGGTCGACGTCCTTCGCCGTGGCGACTCTAGTGGGCCGGCTCCGGCTTCATGCATGCGCCGTGGCTCCTTGGCCTGGTCCGTCGCCCGTTGGGCTGTCCTTCTAAGTGGGATGATGGCAGGCTAGGTTTCTTGGGCCACGATGGGCCTGGCAGATTCTCGTTGTTTGGAGAATGTCTCGGGGGCCCAATATTTAGGTCCCCCGACAGTAGCCCCAGAGCCCCCGGCGAGTGTGGACTCGCCCGGGGGTTGTGCCGTTCCGCCGCCTTGTTTTTTTCAGAGGGGTGGTTAAGGTCTACAATGGAGTGCGGCGCGGCGCTCTTCCGTTAGGTAGTAGCCGAGGCCTCGAATGGAATGGCGGATTCCTTCGAGGTCTTTTTATACCTCGCAGCGGCAAGGCCGAAACGACTCTTAAATTGCGCTTGTTTGTGCGGAGTCTTTTGTTTTTTCTGCGTGGGCGGCCGAGGCCCAGCTTATGTGCGCAAAAGGTCGTCCCAGGCTTCCTCGACTTTGAGTATACGCTCCTCTGTCGCCCTCCTGGAAGGGAGGAGGAGGGGAGACGTGCCACAATGCCCTGTAAGCCGAATGTGACACGCTCCGGTGAGCGTTGTAGCGGGTCAGTTTAAGCGGGGTGCCCGTGCCCTCGCCGAGCAAGGGGTCGGTCAGTGTGATCTAGGATTCACCCCATGAGAACCTACGGACCGTTTAGCGTATCCCTGGGTTTGACAGGGTCAACCCCGAGGGCCCAATAGGCCTCCCACGGATGGGACATCTCTATAAACAGCACCCGCGGGTCTTAAACACGCTCAGAAATCCAGAGCCCCAGAGGGGTCCGGGTATAGCCGGTTGTGCATTTCCATCCTGTCCCTGGCTCGGGTTATCCTGAGGCGACTGTAGAAACCCCGTGGGGGCCCAGCCTGGCAACCTCTGGAACGTAAGGTGCACGTTGACGTGCGTCAGCCCGAGGCTCGTTTGGCCCCCGCCGGAGGCGGGAACCGTCAACGGACTGACTTTTTTGCCCCTTAGGGTCGGGCGCCTGCTTGATATGGATGGCCGGACGGTTTACCCCCGAATGGAAGACGAGGCGTCTCCTTGCCGCGGCCGGGCGGCATGATCGGTTCGATCCGATGGGACGTGGCCCCCGTGGCTCTTGTCGAGGGCGTGTCGAGAGCCCGTCAAGGTGCATTAATGCTCTGATTGATTCGGCTCCACCGCTACGGGCCGAGCCATTGGATGGCGGTTCCCGTTCCATCGTGGGCCGTCCATTCCAAAATTTCGGTTCGTTTGCCCAGCCCGGCGGTTTGCCTTCCCTTCCCTATAAATATGGGGGTCGCCGGGCGGCGGCGGATAGTTGCTCCTTTGTTCTTGCCATCGCCTTCTTGCCTTCTTGCTGCAGCAATTAGGAGATAGAAAGAAAGATAGGGAGAGATTAAGGGAGAAATCCACTTGCCTTGTGCTCGTGTGAACGGTGTTGCCAGCGGCCGCCGTTCCTCGCCCTCCCGTTCGTCCATGGCGCAATCACGGTGGCGGCGACAACACGAGGAGGTGCTCGATGCCGAGCCGTGGCCGAGAACGCGGCGACGGAAGAAAAGCTTCAGCGCCTTGTCGAAAGGGCTTCTTCGCCGTACCAATGCCGGCGGCGGAGTGGATAGCCGGATTGGACCGAGGAGGAGCCTAACCCCCTCGATGGCTACGTGGTGAGCCTTGATCGATCTTCACCGGCGTGGGTTCGGGATGCGGCGGGCGGTTTATCCGCCTTGATCCTTCATTACTCGACATTGAGCTTCACCATACGCCCCGAACTCGGTCTCCCGGGCCGCCATCTTTGTCACCCTCTGTGAGGGATTCACGAGGGATTGAGCCGCATTGGGACCTTTGGTTGTGGTTTCTTAAAGGCGGACCTTACCACTTTGCCGGTGGCGAAGGGTGCGCCGCGGAGGGGCGTTAGCTGCGTTGGTGGTTGCGCTCCAAGTCCCGATCGGAGCGGCCGAGGCCGAACCGAGGCGATGGGTACATCCTTTCCAAGCTCACCTCCTCCAACAAGGGGTGGTAGGACTAGTGGTTCTACCTCCGCCAACGGCGGAACAGCGCTTCCCGCGTTCCGGCGTTCTCAAGCAGCGTCGGATAAGTGGATACGAGTCCCCCTCGGCGGATCATCCTCGGTTGGAGGGCCTGGCGGCGATCCTGCGTGTAACATCGAGTCGGCACGGCCGGGCTCACTCTGGGGAGTGGTCCCACCTGCGTAGCAACCGCGAACTTTGGTTCTCGCTTCGTTCAAAAGCGGTTAACCGAAGGTTACCTACGCGTCCATGGCCCTGGTATTTAAGTCGGTTTGGAACTTCCTCGGTTCACGGTATGGTACTAAACATCTAGTTGCTTTATGCATTTAGCAGCGGCCTTCTTGCAGGTGAACAGATCCCAGCGCTCTGATAACTGGCCGGGCGCTGGCCGTTTCGGTGAACGATAGCGGACTCTACGGTGCCGAGAACTACGATTACCAGGCCGCTACATTGTTCCCGCCCGCTGCCCCAGCTTCTGATGTTCGGCCCGCGGCCCATCGCAGTCGGCCCGTTCGCGGGTTGGGCCCCCAGCCATTTTGGGATGTTACACTGCGGCTCCGTGATGGGGGTGTGAACGCGGCGGCCGTGGTCGCTGCCTTTCATCGGCGTCGAGTGTTGCCATTGATGGCTCGCCCTTTGCTCATGTATCGATGACCTCCTCAATTGCTGGTCTTGAAGAGTCTCGGATGTCCTCCCTTCGCTTTCCACCGATGGCCTGGCCAAGAGGGGTGAAGGAGGCATTGGGGTCCAATACCCCGTCCCGAGATCCCGGAGATCCCTATGCGCCCGCCTGGGGTACATCTCCTTGGTAAGTGCCTTTTGGCTTCGGCGTTCTTGCATTGTCTTATTGTCATCTTCTTTGCCGCCGCGGTGGTTCTTACTCCGTCTTCTTGGGGTCGTTTGAATTATCACGACTCTCCTCCGCCCGTGCCCAATCTGGATGCCGCCAGCGCCGAGCGGCGAACCGTGCTCGAACGAGCGAGGAGAGAGCACGGGCGTCGAAGAAGGAGGAGAAGAAGAAGAAGAACGTGGCCCGTGCCAACCGCCGCCGAAAGCAGCAGAGGCGTGGGTCGGGCCGCTCGATACCGTGACCACCGAGGAGGACGAGGATCTAGGAGAAGGACGAAGTTCGCCAGGAACTCGTTTGACGATGATGGGGGCTCACACCGAAGCCCCCTCGGGCTGCTGACCCACTCGACTTCGCTATGAGCCCGAGCCCGAGGCCGGGGGTTGCCGGCCGGGCCAAGCGCCCGAGTTCTCCTACCAAATCCTGGCCACCGGGTGGCTCTGGGGTTTTACCCGATGAAGGGTCACCCGGCACTACATGGCGAGGCTCGGGCGGGATGAGCCGACGCCCGGCGTGGTACTTCAAATACGCGGGGCGGGGCGCTGGTTCGAGGTGAGGAACCGGTGACCCCCAAATAGGAATCAGGCTTCATGCGGCACGAGGAACCGTGGAGAGATGGCCCCGTGCGTCAAGTGCGACGCCAGTCGCGATCTTCAGCGCCTCGGCACCGAGGCGTCCCTCGGGCCTCGTGAGTCCCGCCGTGTTTTTCGCGTAGTTAACTTTTTTTTTTTTTTTGGTTTTTTTGGCTTCTTTCTCGACGCTGTTCTTGACCGGGGAAACGGGGGCCCCCCACTGTCCTTGCATCCCAAGAAGGCCCCGAAGGCCGTCATGCCCAAGCCTCGGCCGGGCCCGAGCAGTCGTCTCACCAAGACGCCGTCCCTCTGCGTTAGGCTCCCCCGTGGTGTTAGCCCCCGAGCCTCGGGAGGGGTCTGGCCCGAGCCGGACGGGCCGAGATCTCCCCAAGGTGGTACAAGCCCATGGCGGTGATGGCGGGTCGTCCACCCGGCCGATGGTGATCGACTTGGAGGGCTCTGGCCGGCAGGGCGATGCGATGCCGGCGCCCGGGGACTCACGACAAGGCCACCCTCCCGAGGAGCCAAGCTCCTTCGTCCGGGAGTTTTCTCGGGAGGAGCTCTTTCGAGGCGGCGGAGACGAGGCCCCAGCGTGCGCCCCGGCTCCTGCTGATCCCGGGCTCATGAGGCGTATAACCCCGACTTCCGCTTCTCCATGCTTGGAGGGCTTGGCCTTAGCGGCGTCGTCTTCGGCAATGGTGAGGGGAGGTGCAGGTGGTATTTGTGAGGACCCTTGGACTTCTATTGGTGCAGGGTTCCACGAGGCCTTGGGGAGTTGCGGTGGGCGATGTTCCTCGAGCCGACCCGTTGGAGGCGGTCCCCCACGACCCCAGGGTGGCGTGCCGGGGGTCCGACACGCCGTGGTGATCGGCGATCGTCGAGTCTGGCGTAGAAAAACTCATGGCGAATCGCCCGGTGGGCGCCCGTGGCCTTCCCGAAGATTAGCGACGCATTGACCCGGGCGTCTCGTGGAGGCGGCAGCGGTGAGTGTCTTGGCTGCTATTCCACCTGCCGTCTTTTGTGTATGCGTCGTATCCAGGGGTTTCCACATTGCGAGTCTCAGGCAATTCGCAGAAAGTCCGAGCTCCCTTCGGCCCAGGAACGTTAGAATTGGGCGCCCTCGGGCGGGCAGCGGGTGGCCGATCCTGCCCCTGTAGCGAGACCCCGGCTTTTACCGCCCTTGCCGAGGAGAGGGAGTCTTCTGGGACAAAGGCTTTGGCAGAGCTCGGGCAAGGCAGTCCGAGGCCGACAAGATGGCGCACAGATGGCCCCGGATGAGCCAAGGTTTTGAGGACGCCAAGTCCCCTCCAGCCCTGGAGGAGGCCCATGGCAGCGGGACCCAACCCTGGAGGAGGCGAGGAAGCAGCGAGATGTGCGACGCCTGAATACCCGCATCGGGGAGCCGGTGTCCGAGGGGAACCCCTTAGGAAGTGAAAAGGACCAGCTCCACAAGTCGCCAGCCCCGGAGGGAGCACAACGTGATGCCGGGCCGGCAGCTGAAGTGCCCAAGGCACGTCTTCTCCCTTTGCAAGTTTTACTGCCTTTGATCGCCTATCTTCTTGATATCACCTTGGTGCCTCGTCACCGTAGGCGGAAAAGGTCCGGACCGAGGCCGTGGAGACCGCTGCTACGCCGCCCTTGGGGCCGCCGGCGAGGAGCGAAGTCGTACCGAGGAGCTAGAAGAGGCCCTGTCGAGACTTCACCGCCGCTTCGGGCGGGACAACTCGGAGGTTGGGCCCTCGGCTCGCAGTCGCTTAGACGCGCGTGGCGGCTTCCCTCAGTCGAGCTCCGGGAGCGCTTCCGGGACTGGCGTGTGGGCGTGTATGGCGTCAGTTACGCTCGCATTTCTCGGTGGCGCTCGAGGTACTCGAACAATGTCGCGGGTGGCTTCTTCCTTTGGCTCCGACGAGCGAGGGACGCGGCTGACCTGCCGAGAAGGCGGCTGGCGATGCCGCCGGGGACCAAGGAGTTGTACGACTCGTGGATGGTGCCGCAACGCTGCCGGCCTCTCTTTTTGAAGATGAGGTGTGCCTCCGTGATTCCCCCCATAGAGTCAAGCTATGAGGCGGACACGGAGATGCCGGATGCCGCCTCCGAGGATGCGCCGATGGGCCCGACGCCGCTCCGGGGATGCTACCGCCGAGGATGTTGCCTCCAGATGTCGCTCAGCCGATCGTCGAAGCGCAGTGTACGAGGCTCAATGCGCCCCCCGATCTCCCCTTTGTATGAAAAGTCAAGTGTGTAAGAGAAGTATGCATAAACAATGGTGCTACCCGAGGCCCGGGACCTAGGCAGGTGCGTTTATGATTGTGTTGCGTCTCTCGAACTTCTCGCTTATTGTGTGGCCGGTCGCTTGCTTTCTCCGGCATGATAGTGAGCATGGGTGCCAGGGGCGGTCCGTGACGGGTGCCACCGGGGCGATCCGCTTAGCTTCGGCTACCTCACTTAGGATTTGTGCGTGTGCTACCTTCGCAACTTAAACGATCGATCCGGAAGTGTGCGGGGAGAACTTTTTTTTCTTTGAAAAAAGTTTCAAAAAAGAAAGAGGAGGGGGTCCCCTCCCAGGTCCCCCGGTAGCCCCCCTCGAGGAGTTTTAGTCTTGTGGCCGACGAGGCTAAGACTCCCTTAAGGTAAGCACAAGAAGCTTCTCTTCGTAAAAGATGTAAATCTTTTATTGAGCGAAAAAAAGAGCATAAGTGTTTGACTTCTAGTGCGAGGTTAAGGGTAAAAGCGACGTAGTCGTTCTATGTTCCAGGCGTTGGAGTAGACTTCACCCTTCTCGTTTTTTTTCAGCTTGTAGGTTCCGGGCCTTAGTATTTCGGGCGATGAAATATGGCCCTTCCCAATGTGGCGTGAGCTTGTGGCGCCCTTTGTTATCTTGCTTCAGCTGATGCGGGCTCATTGACTTGGAACTCCCGAGGCTTCATTAAGCTTGGCGTGATACTTCCAAAAAGAGCTTGTTGGTATCTTGCTGAATTCGAAGTCGCGGCGTCTCGGGCCTCGTCAACTTGGTCGATGGAATCTTGCCTTGCATCTTTGGTTGCCATGCTGGATTGTAGACTTCGCGGCACAGGGGACCCATATTCAATGTCCGTGGGCAAGATCGCCTCGGCTCCATAGACTAGAAAGAATGGGGTGAAGCCCGTGGCTCGGCTTTTTGTTGTTCGAAGGCTCCATAGAACCGACGGTAGCACACGTACCACCTCTTCCCGTCTTGTTCACCGATTGAAGATCCTTGGCTTGAGGCCATGTAAAATCATGCCATTGGCACGCTCCACCCCCGTTGGTCTTCGGGTGGGCTACGACCGATGTGTCAACCCTGATGCCGTAGTCATCACAAAAGTCGAGGAACTTTTTCCCACGAAGTTGGTTCCGTTATCCGTGATGATGGAGTTCGGGACTCCAAAATCGGAAATGATGTTCAAGTAAAGAACTTTACCGTTTCCTCCGTCAGGGGTTCACCACGGCTCGGGCTTCGATCCACTTGGAGAACTTGTCGATGGCGACTAGGACATGAGTGTGTCCTCCAGCGCCCTTTTCGAAGGACCGATCATATCGAGCCCCCATAATGCAAATGGCCATGTCGAGGTATGGTCCGCGGGGCTTGTGCCGGCGTGTGAGTCCTACGCGAGTAGAATTGGCACCCCTTGCGAGGTGCGCCGCGACTTCATTTGCGTCCCCGTATCGCGAGGGGCCGGTAAAAAGCCAATGCGAAGACTTTACCGACTAGAGTCCTCGGGCGGCATGATGGCCACACTCCCCTTGGTGGGTGTCTTCAAGCAAATCTTTGCCCTCCGCCGAGGGTATGCATCGCATGTATATTCTCGAGGCTCCTTTCTTGTAGAGTTCTTTTTGTCTCCAATTAGCGCAAAGGATTTTTGCCCTTGCCAACCTGGCGAGCCTCGGTCTTATCCTCGGGGAAGTTCTCCCGGTGGAGGTACTTCAATAGAGGTTCTCTCCCGAGGGGGCTTTGTCGGTACGCCATGGCCTCGGGCCCGATGCATTACGAGTTGTCTCCGCCGGCCCTCGAGGGTACTTCGGGAGTGTACTTAACCCAGGCTCGTTGAGATCTCGGGTGAGCACGTTCGGGAAACGGTTCCTCGTGTCGCAGGCGACCTTGGCAAGTTCATCCCGGCCGTTGTAGCGTCTTGGGGTGTGCTTGTGCTCAAGCCCATGGAACCTTTCCTCCGGTTTGCGCACCTCTTGGCAATACGCTTCCATCTTGGGGTTAGTGGCACGCCGAGGCCTTCATGACTTGGTCAATAACCAGTCGAGAATCCCCCCGGTTTCCAACCGTCGGATCCAGGAGTGCTGCTGCGATCCGGAGACCATTGACCCGATTACCTCGTGATACGCGGCGTTGTTGGAGGTATTTGGAAATGCGGCCGGATGGCGTACCTTGTGTGAACCCCAGGGGTGAGATGAAGAGCAAACCGCCCCCGCGCCCGTCTTCATCATGGACCCGTCGAAATACATGGTCGGCACTCGGCTGGATTGGTCTTTGGGCGCTTCAAATATCGATCCATTCGACCTAAAATCGGCGAGCCTTGAGACTTTATCGCCTTTGCGGGCGAAAATGATATTGTCTCGCCCATGAGCTCCACCCGCCCTTCGCCACTCTTCCCGTGGCCTCTCGGTTCTGGATGATCTCCCGAGGGGAATGAGGATACCACGGCCCAGGGTGCGCGAGGAAGTAGTGGCGAAGTTTTTCTTCGCTGACGATCACGATGGCGTCTGGCAGTTTTTTTGCATTTGCGAGTACCGAAGTCTTGGTGTCGGAAAGCACCTCAGCGATGAAGTACACGGGGCGTTATGCGGCAATATGTGCCCCTCTTCCCGGCGGCTCTACCACGACCACCGCTACCGACTACGTGTGGTAGTGGCCGTGGCGTGAAGGAGCAAGGTCTCTCTGGTTTGGCGGCACGGGGACGGTGGACTAGTTAGGAGCTTCTTGAGGTTGCGAGGGGCTTCTTCGGCCTCGGGGTCCCAGCAAAGTGCTGATCTTGCGAAGGAGCCGATGGGGGAGGCCCCTTTCTCCGGGGGGGAGATGAACACCTTGGATTCAGCAAAGGCGGCCCCATAACCTTCCGAACTCCTTTGAGGTCCCTGATTGGCCCAATCTTCGTGATTGCGTCAACCTTGGTTGGGTTTTTGCTTCGATGCCTCGTTGTGAGACGATGAAGCCCAGCGGCATTCCTCGGGGGACCCCAAACACGCATTTTTCGGGTTGAGCTTGACTCCCTTCTTGTTTAGACACTCGAAGGTTTCCCCGAGGTCTCCCACGAGGTCCTTGATTTTTCTTGGATTTGACCACTATGTCGCCGACGCATAGGCTTCCACGATCCTCCCGATGAGTTCTCCGAAGATGATTTGCATGCACCGCCGGGTACGTTGCCCCCGGCGTTCCTCGGCCGAAGGGCATTGTGAGGTAGCAATACATCCCGAAGGGTGTTATGAACGAAGTCGTGAGCTGGTCGGACTCTTTCATTTTGATCCGGGTGGTAACCGGAATATGCATCGAGAAAGGACAAAGTTTCGCATCCCGCGTTGGAGTCGACAATTTGGTCGATTCGAGGCAAAGGAAAGGGAACTTTTGGACATGCTTTGTTGAGACTAGTGTAGTCCACACACATCCTCCATTTCCCATTCTTTTTCTCTACTAATCTGAGGATTAGCTAACCACTGCGGGTGGAATACTTCCTTTATGAATCCGGCCTCCCGAAGCTTGTGGACCTCCTCGCCGATGATCTTCCGCTTGGCGTCATCAAAGCGGCGCCAAGCGCTGCATGACTGGCCGAGCCGATTCGGATGTCTAGGGAGTGCTCGGCGACATCCCCGGTATGCCCGGCATGTCCGAGGGTCCCCACGCAAAGCGTCTTGGCGTTCGCCTGGAGGAAGTCGATGAGCACCGCTTCCTATTTCGATCGGCTCGAGCCGATGGTCGGCGGCTTCTCCTTCGGTTGCTTGGGATCAAGTGGGATCTTCTTGGTGCCGAGGAGGGCTCAAAGCTCCAGCGGCCCTCGTGCTTTCGATCGTGATCTCGTCAAAGCTCTTCTTTGCGTCGGCAATGAGTGCCTCGGCGATGGCGAAGGCCTCGGCGTACTCCACGCTCTCTACATCGCACTCGTATGCCTGATGGTGCGAGGGGCGGTCGTGATGACACCCTTCGGCCCCATCTTGAGCTTGAGGTAGGTGTAGTTTGGGACGCCATGAATTTGGCATAGCAAGGCCGCCCCGGAGTGCGTGGTATGTACCTCGGACCCCGAGGATCTCAAAGGTGAGAGTCTCTTGCACGAAGTTCGAGGGGTCCCGAAACGGTTTCGAAGTCGATCTGCCCGAGGGGCTTCGGTTGCTTGCGGGGGACGACACCGTTGAATGCCGGCCCTCTGGCGTATCTTGGACTTGTCCACCCCGAGGAGGTCGAGTGTTTCCTCGTAGATGAGGTTGAGGTCGCTTCCTCCGTCCATGAGGACCTTGGTGAGCCGGGTATTGGCAATGATGGGATCCACCACTAATGGATAAGCCCCTGGGTTTGGGATGTGCCGAGGGTGATCCGGTGGTCGAAGGTGATGGCTTGATCCGACCACTTTGCGGCTTTGGGATCACCGGCTCGGTCGCATATACCTCCCGTCACTCCTTCTTGCGTTGCTTGCACCGACATGTTCTTTGGTGTTGCCGCCGAAGATCATGAAGCGATTGTTCACCGGGAAACCCCCTGTCTCCCTCGGCCTTTGCCCTCGGGCGCTCCTTCCTCCTCCTGGGGAATGGCCACGAGTTTGGCGAAGTGTTTGCGCACCGTTTTGCACTCCTCGGGGTGTGCTTGGCCAGGGAAGCGTAGTTACGCACGGCTTCTTGAGCATCTTTGTCGAAGGTTTCTTGTGGCGGGGGCGGGGCCCCCTGCGGTCGGCCGCGGCCACCATGTCTTCATCGTCTGCGTTGGGGGGTTTCACCCTTGCCCTTGCGGCTCTTGTCCTTTTTCTTCTTCTTCTTGCCCTCCCGAGGCCGGGATCCCTCTGGGTCTTCTTCCTTGCGCTTTCCTTTGCCCGTCGTTGATTGAACAAAACCCCCGACAGACCTCTTCTCCGGGCGAACTTGGTGGCGATGTCCATCGGCTCATTCGCCTCGGTTGAGATCCGGCGCCCTAGCTTTTCATGAGGTCACGGCAAGAAGGGTGCCGCCAAGAAGGCCCCTATGACGTCCGTAGTCCGTCACGTTAGGGAGCTTCGGTCCGATTGCTTGGAGAAGCGCCGGATGTAGTCGCCAAGCAAGGACTCGTCAATTGGCGCGGTTGAGGAGGTCCCATGAGTTACCCATGTAGGTATGTGCCCCGGAAATTCCCTCGGAAGGTCCTCTCCAAGTCTGCCCTAGTTTGATATGAGGTCCTATGGAAGGTGTTCCGGCCAGGCCCTAGCCGAGTCGGAGGAGAGGTACAGGGGAAAAATTTTGATTATTACTTTGTCATCGTGTGCCCGCGAATCGGCATGCCCGGTAGATAGTCGGCCAACCATACCTCGGGACGAGTCTCCCCGAGTACTTCTCGATGTGGCTGGGGGCCTGAAAGCAGGGAGTGGCACTCTCCCTCGATATCCCTTGTGAAGGCTTGTGGCCCGTGGATCTGGGAGTACCCTCGGTCTTCCCACCGCACTTAGCGCGTCTCGTCCGGCCGCCCCCAGGGTGAGCCGCCCTCGCGAGGCCGTTGTCTCTTCGATTTCTTCCACGAGGTCGGGAGCGCCTCGGTTATGGTCTCGGCCGGGGGGTCTTCTATGCGCTCCCGAGGCTGGTGGTTGTTGCGGTTGTCGGCTAGGCGTTCCCCGGCCGGCCTTGCGGAGCTCGGCTGCTGGTCGGGGACGAGCCCTGCCGACTTTGCCCGGACTCCTCCCGTCGTCGTGGACGCCGCGGCCCGATCCCGAAGCGGAGCTCTCCGCTGTTGTGCAGCTGCCTGTCGAGGGAGATGTCGTAGGCCCTCACGAATGCGCCTTCCCTCGGGCGGTAGAGGGTTCGGGCATTTCGCGTACCGGCATGGCGGCCGCCGCCACGCGTTGAGGCCGGGCTCGTTGAGCGGGGCCGCTATGTCGATGAAGTGGTGGTACTCGTCGAGTCCGCCGCATCCGCCGGGCCCGATTTGCGATCATGGGGCGCCCTTGGGGCCAGCGCTGGGCTTACTTTCCGTTGGATATTGCAGCTCCGTCGTGAAGTGCGTCGCGGGCCCTACGCTTCCGGATGCGGTCTGCCAATCCCGGTTTGCGCGTTATGGCCCGGCGGTAGCGTATACGGGCTGGGCCGAGGCGGCGGAAACTTCTTGGCGCCCGCGGCGTGGCCACGTCGTGGCGATGCGTCCGCCTCATCTTCGTCGGAGAGGCGTCGGTGGCCCGGCCATCTTGCTCTGGATCTCTATATTGAAGCATTCCCAGCGTGGGGTCATAATAATGCGTCCTGTCGTCATTCGAGGCGCCCGAGCCTTGTGGAAGTCCACGTTCTCGGGCCGGTGAGTGCGATTCCGCTGTTCTCGGGACTGGCCCCAATCGTGCCCGGATGAGGGAGGCGGGATGGGGTCGTCGCGGCATCCTTCACGGCGGATGTTCTTCAACGTGATTGTCCGGTGGGATAAGCGTTCCCGTGGGGACGGCGGGAGGTCTGGCCCGTGCTCTCCTCCTTGGTAACCGACTGAACTTTCCGTCGGCGAGGATTTGCGGGGAATCCCCTTCGGTACCAGCGGCGTGGGCCAGCGTTTTCAAGCGATTAGGGTTTTACGGGCATCGCCGCGGGCGGCGCCGGGGAAGGATTTTCCGTGCCTAGGGTTCACGGGGACCCTCGTGGTCGGCACGAGGGTCGTCGTCGGTTTCGAGGTGGATTCGCGAAAATGCGCCTTGTCTTGTAGGTGGAGTCTGCCTTGCCGCCTTGTGTGGCGGCGTGATAAGACCGCGCGCGCCGGCGATCTTGCTCTTCTTTTACGCGTCATATGCGGCAAAAGGATCATCTCAGTTGTGGCCAAGCGCCCGAACTCCGGCGTTTGAAGAGCGGCGGTGTTCAGCGGGGAGCTGCATTCTTTCGGCGGTGGAAAGCTTGGTGGAAGCGCCATGAGGGCTGGCGGAGATGTGGATTACACCTGGGCGTCCCTACGTGGCGCCAAGCTGCCGGCGTTCCGAGGACCGGGGGTGCCTCGGGTGCCGCAATAAAGAAATTTCTAGGCCGTGTGCCTCCTCCCCCAATGGCGTGGCGCAAGATGGACACGGACACGGCGGGGTTTATCCCGGTTCAGCCCAACGGGGCCCTACGTCCGGCGGGTGGTGTCCTTTCGTGTTACCTCGGCGCTCAAAGGAGAGCTTGTAGTAGGGGTTACAAGCGGCGTGAGGGAGAGAAGCTGGTCTCAAGCCCCACGATCGTGGTAGTGGTGGTGGTGGTCGGTTTTCTCGCCCGATTTGGGTCCTGATCCCCCCTTCTAATGGGGCATTACTCCCCCTTTTATAGGAGGCGTAGGGAGGTAATGTTTACATATGTGGGTGCCTAGGTGGCTAATTCCGAGGCTATACTTGTTGCATGTCTTGTGGCCGAGGGTTGGTTGGCTTGGATGTCGTTTGATGAAGACACGCGTCTTGATCCGATGGCGCACGTGTCGTTCCCCTCGGTGTGGCCTCGAGGGTCCTGCGGAGGGCGCCCCTCCCAACCCGCATGGCGAGGGGCGGCCCTGGACGCCGATTGCGGCGTGTCATGAGCCAGGGTCCGGCCCAACGGGCGTCTTGGCCGGTTTAGCTCGGAAATGAACAAGGTTGTCCCTTTCCTCGTCTTTGGGCGGCTGCAATATGTCACCAAGTTCAGCTTTGTGTCCCATCGGTCGGATTTGGGAAGTGATCAGCAAAGCCATTTGATCAGGCGTGTCGATGGCTCACAGCGCCTCGTCCGGCTGTGTGACCGCATTAAATGCAAAATGTTCCCTTCCTTTAGACGAACCTCCCATACCAGGGTCGGCCGACCCCAGGTGGAGTGGGGTTGGGCCACCTCGCCCGAGGATGGAGAGCTGGGTCTCCCTCGAGGCGGGAGGCGCCCGGTGGTGAGCTAGGCCACCCTCGAGGCGAGATTTCGTCCGGGGCCGGTGAGCTAGGCCACCCTCGGGCGAGACGGAGATTGGGGCTGAGTTTTGAGCCCCGGGTTGGTGATGACGTGGAGCGTTACGGTTCTCCGTCTTGTAAAGGCCCCCGACCTTGTCCTTCGAGCATAGCGAGCTCCCCGGTCAACGTCCTTCGCCGTGGCGACTCCGATGGGCGCTCGTGGGCGGCTCGGCTTCATGCATGCACCGTGGCTCCTTGGCACAGTCCGTCGCCCGTTGGGCTGTCTTTCTAAGTGGGATGATGGCGGGCTAGGTTTTCTTGGGCCACGATGGCCCGGCAGTTCTCGTTGTTTGGAGAATGTCTCGGGGCCCAATATTTAGGTCCCGACACAAGGCTACCGTGTAGAGGACGCTGGTTGGATTCCTCGCCCCTGCGGGATTTTTTTTGCCGTTTGCTTCTTTTTGCGTGGAATTAATTAACGAAGAGGCAAAAACGTCCCAAAAAACTCATAGGCACCAGCGCGACTTCCTTTATTCTCTTCGCGTCAAGTCGGAGAACGACTACAATTGCCGTTACGGAGGGAGTATGTTCGCTAACGTGTGCGATGACGAGTCGGTGCAGAATCGAGAGGCCTAGAGTGCGTCACGTAGGTACATGGAACCCCACGAATCTGTCACGGCTCTGAATGACAATAAAAATACCTCTTTATTTATAAGTAATATATAGTGTATGTACTCCGTATACACGCAATCCCGTTTCGGGATATAGCCGGATTACGGGATAGGGAGACATCCAGATCTGCGGGCACGTAAGAAAGAGATCGCCGCGAGCGCCAAATCGACCCACGCGTGACACGCCAGTGGCTCCGTACGCCATATGGTGGTGATGCGTTCCGCCGTCGTCCATCCACCAGCCCATGCCGCCGCGTCGCGCGCTTGGCCGGCCGCTGCCGAGCGAGATCGGAAGCCTGAGCCGAGGTCAGCCAGCCCACCGAGAGCCAGCAGCAGGCCGCCGCCCGGACGCGGGTACCCTGTCGTGGCCGCGCGCGGTCTCCGCAGCGCGCGATTATGTCAGGTTTGGTCGTTTTCCTTTTCCCAGCGTTATTACGCTTCGTTTCTGTTCGGCGTAAACCACGCAGTCAGCAGCTGGGCAACCGTATACTACGTCGTTGCCGGTCTTTAACTATGGCTCACTCACTCGCCAGTCGACGCAAACAGGTCGCCCGGCCGGACCCGTGACCGATCGATGGACCGACCGGTCGCGTCTGATGCACCGACTGAAACACAGCCGGACCCAGTTTGCTCCGACTGAAAACAGCCGGCTGGACGAGCACAGGTCCAAGTCGATCATTTGAAACCCTGTTGTAGAACGGGACAGTTTGCTCCGAACTCCGCGGGTCACGTCACGCGCGGCCGCAAAAGCGGATGAAACGATGCCGGGGGTAGGAGTAGCTGGTACACTTTCAGTACATGGTTTTCGTGCTGATCCACAACGCTTGGCTCGGAACACCGCGACGTCGATGGGCTCACACACAGGATTAGGCGCTCTAAAGCCTCACATGACATCGATTATGGCCCTGTCGGCTGGTGGATTGGTCTGTAGGCTGTAGGCAACTGGAGGGACGATAGGGATCTGTCGGCCGGCCGTGAGCCGACAACCGACTACTAGGTGACATGTCTCGTACTTATATATACTAACAGTTTGTAAATTTGCATTAAATCATTAGAAAGTAAAAAATCCTCAATTAGGCGTGCCACCCCAGCGCAGGGATGCTGAGGATCAGGACGGACACTGGATCAGCTCGCTCTTGGAGGCGAAAAAAAGGCGAGAAAAGGCCCGGGCAGCGAGCGATCATCACATCAGCTGCCAGTCGACAGGAGCGTTTGGGCGCAGCGCGGACGACATGCATCGTGCTCGGCGACGGCGGAGGGCCGCACGAGAAAGCCTGTCGTCCCTGCCTGGTCTCGTTGGCCGGCCGGCCAGCCAGGCGGACCCCGTGGCCGTGTCCCCGGAAACGGCGCCGGGTCGGACCGCGCCCCAGGCGTCAAAAGATTATTCGTCACCCAGCCGGTCACACCGTCCGTTGCCCTGGCTGTGGCAGTGTGGCCTACGTGTCGCCTAGCTCCGCGGCGTGTCAGGCTCGCCGGGCTCCGCGCGGGACACGCTCTTGGCGCGTAGCTGCGCTGGCCCGACGCGTGTTCACTCTTCCAGAACTCGGCACGTCGCCCCCATTGGTGTTCTTTCTCCGCCTTTTGTCAACTGGGAAAGTGCATGCCTCGACCGACTGGGAATGATGTTGCGTTGCAGTACAACACGTGGGGGGCACTGTTGTTCGAGTAAGACTGGTACTGTTTCTCACGGAAAGGAAAACCGATAAAATTCATTATGCGAATGATGCGTTTCGAGGCGTGTTTTGTCACTTGAATGCTGCTGTGGTTAGGGACCAAACATGTTTGTTGTTGGACTTTAGTATTAACTTCCGCGTGCACGTTTCTGTAAACCTGATATGATGACGGAGCCGAATGGGTCCGTGAACTGTCCGTGTGATGTTTATTTCCTTCTTCCACTAAAAAGGGTCTGATCTTTAGCAATAGATCATGCGAATGTGACACTGTGCCTAAAACGCTCGTGAACTCTCGTCGATAGATCATGGGAAAATGACGCCGTGCCTAAGCACCGAATAACTCTCATGAATCTCAACGTCGACCTAAACACAGTTCTTCTGGTCCCCGTCCCGTCAAGGCGTCAACCTACTATTTTCTTACTACTATTGCCATTCTATAGACGCCTGAGTTTCGATGACGTGCACCGTGGAGCACATTTTTTCCTCCCCTGAAACGGAAACGTATCTTACCTATCTTACCGAATCCAGTTATCTAATCGCAACAACCCGTACGATCAGACACCACGTGGTACCTCAAGGCCGTGAAGCACACATTCCCCTGCGAGCTCGGACGGGACGTGGCCACCACGCCGTCACCGCGTCGGACCCACCCAAGCGTGAGAGGGCTCAGAACCCAACCCAGCGGCAGCCCCCCAGGGTGCAGTACGAACCAAACCGGGTCCCATGATGAGGATAAGATCAGAGCCGTGGAGAGGGACAGATTCCGGGGCGGAAACCCATGTGTGGCAGCACCGCAGTGGCCACCACCAGCCCGACCCAACCCCAAACTGGCCAGCCTTTACGCAGGCAGACAAACATGGTCCGCCGCGGGCCACTACCCTCCCTCCCTCTCGTGTCAGCGTGGGTGGGTCCAAAGCGCAGGCAGGCCGACCCGTTTCGACGCGACGGCACCGGCGGGGAAGCGAGGGCACGGCACGAACACGAACGGCTGCAAAACGCGCGCGACACCGTGCGTTTCTTTCGGTTTCCGCACCGAATTGCCCACGTTACTCGCAAAATGTTTGGCGTTGTTGGTCAAACCACGGACGGAGGACGTAGTACCCCGTCTGAACCCTGAAAGCGAGCGGGAGGCGAGGCGCGGCGCGTTATCCCGCCGGGGCGGGGCGGGGATGGGCGTTGCCGCCCGCGCCGGGGGCCTCTGTAGGCACCTGTATATAAACGCGCACCGCACCACCAGCGCTACGGAGGCCGACGCGCGCGCAGAGGGAATCCGCAAAGGAAGCGGAACGAAACGCAAAGCTACTGAAAGAGAGCGAGAGCGGAGACGGAGCGAGGCTTGCTTGCTGTTGCAGAGCGACATGAGCTACCGGCTTCGTGACGCGGCGGGCCGCGAGGAAGGGGACGAGGAGCTGTTCGAGACGGCGTCGTCGGTGTCCGGCGGCGAGTCCGACGACGACGAGGAAGGTGACCAGTTCCCTGGCGGCGGCGCGGGCGGGGCCGGCGGTGAGGGCTCGTGCGGTCACCAGGACCGCAGCGCGTTCGTGCTGCCGTCGCCGCTGCGGAGGATGAACTCGGACAGCATCTACGACATGACGTCCATGATGTCGCAGCTCCCAGCCAAGTAAGTGCCAACCTCCCGGCCGGCGAAATCGCATCAGGCTCTGAAGCTTAATTTCCATCAACACATGGTCTTTGTATTTTGCTCACGAATTAATCGAGAACTTGTGGTCTGCAGGAAAGGGCTGTCGCGGTACTACGAGGGCAAGTCGCAGTCGTTCGCGTGCATGTCGGAGGTGCGGTGCCTGGAGGACCTGCGCAAGAAGGACAACCCCAACAAGCAGAAGAAGATCAAGTCGTGCAAGAGCTACGTCGCGCTGGGAGGGATGGTGATGGGCAAGAAGGGGCAGCCGGCCTCCAGCTCCTGCGCCAACCTCGCCGCCAACGGCTTCAGGACGCCGCCCATTCGAACGGGTACCACCAGTAGGCAGCATAGCAGGCTGCCCGCTGGGGAGAGTTGCTGGAGCACTCACGTTATTGTTCCTCACAAGGGTCACTGAACTGTTTTTTTTTTTCTCCCCTTTCGATCTCTGTTTCTGCGGGTGATTTTCTTCACGGGCGCATTAGTCTGTGAGAAATTTAAGAGGTGGTGTCAACTGTTACTTGTTCTGCTGTCGGTAGAGTACTAGAGGAACTTACCGTTGACCGTTCTGCTGCACTGTGTTGCTGCTGCTCGGCAAAAGAAACTGTTTGTTCTTTGGGTACTGTATGTAAATACTCCGTACGAAGCACGGCAGTCCAGGACTCCAGGCAGAAAATCATCGACTGTTTCCTTCTTTTGTGCATGTCAATCTTCAATATCCTTTTTTTTTTTTTTTTTTTTTGGGTAAGTCAATCTTCAATATCCTTTTGGAGGTCACCACTTACCAGTCACTAGAACGAGGATATCAAGCTTAGGATAGGCTTTTTGCGATCAAACAAGTTATTCGGTTCACAGCCTAGAGGCGATGTACCACTCCGCCATCCCATCCCAAACACATTTCCAATACTTTCGGATTCGTATCTGGATTTATATTGTAGAAGCCCCCTCCGTCCTAATTAAAAAAAAAGAGTAAAAGACGGACCTTCTAGTTTGTACTAAGTCAGATTTTCTTAATTTGATTTTTCTCAATATAAAAAAAAAAATACCAAACCTTATCTTCATATCAATTTACTATAAGATACTCTGCACATTTAAAATTACAAGTCATTCTAACATTCCAAGGTACATATCTACTACATTACATTTAGATACATAGTAAAAAAAAACATATATCTAGAAAAGCTAGAAAGGGTTAGAGTTTAGAAAGGAATATATTATTATTAATTTAATACCACTTATGAGGTATTATAAATGGCAGTTATATTTGTTTAAAAATTGAAAGTTGTTTAATTTTTGAAAAAAAAAAAAAAAAAACAAGGGCGCTTTTTTCTGAAACTGAAAACAAGTGCACTTCTTGTAATGGAGAGAGGGGCATCTTTTTTATTACAAGGAAAACATGATATCAGATATGCACACAGATCTCTTGCACTCTCTACAACAATACACAGGTCTCCCGATAGCCAAATCTCTCTCGCCTCCCACAGGCCAACATACAGTTCTTCTGCTCCGAGGGAATTCCGCAGGCTGTGCAAACTCATGCCGGTAATTACACTCTGCCAATGTACAAAGAGCGAAAAAACAGTTGCGGAAACCATAGCAGATGCACCTAGCAGGCTCGAACCTCAGTCAAACAGCCAGATGGCGGCTCGCTGGTGCCGGTAAGCTTCAAGCAGATCCGCCTAGCAGGCTCGAACCTCAAACGGCCAGACGGTATCTCGCAGGTGCTGGTAAGCTTCAAGCAGATCCATCTAGCAGGCTCGAACCTCAGTCAAACGGCCAGATTGTGGCTCGCAGTTGCCAGTAAGCTTCAAGGAACCAAGGAAGCAGGAGAGTTTCCTCATGATGGGCTTGTGGCGAACCACTACTTGCACTTCGACAACGTCCTTCCCATCATCGGCATAGGTCTCATAGCCCTCTAGATCTTCTTCGGTTATGAAGACTGCATCACTACAGCCAGTGGGGCTTGTTGGTCTGGACAGCATACTTTGCCAACGAGGTAAAACAAAATGCTCGCTGTCAAACTCAGTGGTGATGTAGCCATCAACTTCAGGGTCTCCAAAGGATGATTCACTGGATTCTTCATCAGATGTTATTTTGTCTTCATTTGAGCTCTGAATTGAAAGACATCTGCTGCTCTGCGTGCTCGATAGTTCACTGGATTCCTCATAAGATACTGCTGAGCAGGTTGGGTTAGAGCTCTGTATGGAAAGGCATGTCCTGTTGAGCTCACTGAACATTTTAACAGCCTGCAGCAAGAAGTACCATTTTCAGCAACCGGATCACAAAATTGGAGACCAAATGTCTGAGTAATAATTAGGATAGAATAGATGTGAACATCTAATAGAAAACTGCCAAGGAAGTCAGGTAGCGTGCCTGCCACTGAGCTGGTGCTAAAAGCACTCTGGGCCTCACAGACCTTGCATGATCCAAAGCTGCTTGAGGAGTCATATTTCTGTACTTGATCTGCATTAAGTATGTTAAGTTCATATTAAAATGCAGTTATGAGACAGCTAAGCCAGAAGCAAATCATTTTGCTTACCAAAAAACACAAAACTATAGTGGTGCTTCGTCCCCTTCCAGCCTTACAGTGGACATAGGTGCTACCACCTTGCATTTCATTACCTGGAAAAAGAGCATATGTTAGCTAGCCTTGCTGCCTGACTTCTATACAAACCACATAGAAGCAGGACATATGATACTGTTTTACTACATATACTACTACTACTATATTGTTACTAAAGCCATGGAGCTTCATGATAGCTGAAAGAGACTCGCCCTGTTCCAAATTATAGATCACTTCAGCTTTGTCCTAATTCAAAATTCTCAACTTCGACCAGGTTTACACCAAATAAGTAAACTATCAAAGAATGTTTCATGGTGGATTTAATTAAATGATGTTGGTGCATTTACCTACAACGCCGGAGTGACCTATGATTTGTAAGGGAGTACAACGTTATAATAGCAGTCATAATTCAATTGAAGAATAAGCATTTACATTTAATCTGACAAAATGTCCAACAACAACCAAATATAATATCACACAGATGACACATTGCATAAACCATAGCTGACCACTACAGCTACTAGTCTGATCTGAACTGGCACTACTAAATTACTCCCTCCGTCTCAGGATACTACACACAACTCAGAAAAAACACAAAGACCAAGGAGCAGATTAATTACCGCTCTCACCTAGAAATGTCCCTTCGGTTCCATCTCCGAATAATTGCAGGAAACATTTATACGCCCACGTCATTAGCCAAATCGCTTGGCTCCACGTGCATGCATGTATGCAGACGCAAAATTTTTTTCCCCCACGCCATGCCAAATGACTTGGCTCCTCGTGCATGCATGCATGCAGATCATGGATGCAGATGCAAATTTTCTCCCCAGCTAACTACCGCGCCAATTTCTCTGGACACCATTAACTGCGCCTATTAAATTCTGCATGCAAAATCGAGCATCACAAGCGGATCCAAAGAGTCACGCCTTTGTATCCTGGAACTAGCTTCATTATGATCGTATCCTGGGACTAGCTAAAAAGTAGTTACAACTACTATCCTGAGATGGAGGGAATAGCATCCTTAAACTGAGATGACATCATCAAGACAAGTTGCCTGATGATGGATTTATGGAGCACACATAAAATTCTAAAAACCCTAAGAAGCAAAGAGAAAATGCAAACATGGTTCAGAACACACTTACAATGTATAAAATCCACTGCCCGACAAATATGCTCCAGGGAGGGGGCAAACAGGTAGTCCCTTGTGGGAATTTCGAGATGATTGATTTCATGAGCCTGAAAAAAAAAGTGCAATTATTTGATTATTCTGACATAAGTTGTAAAACCCACCAGATATGGCATGGTTTCATAACAATATCTTGCTTGCTGCCTCCATATCTCATGTGCACCAGTGCCAATCTAACCAGGTGATTTGCTGATTGCACAATTCATAACGAGGCAATGAAATGATGTACATGATTAGGTTGCGTAGACGAGGATAAAATGATTCTGCCTACTGCTACAATGACCCAACAATTAAGTCATCCTGATTCCTGAAGCTGGATCTACAGCATCCCAACTTAAGTGTTATTATGTTCACTATGTAGATACTTGTTAGGTTAGCATACATCCAATAGTTCTCTTGGTCAAGTATTATAAGTTCAAAGAGAAATAAAAGTAATTCCATCGGCTAGAAGGGGTAAAGGGACATCTACCTGGTATAGGGATGTTGGAACCAGAGTTTCATAGGGTTCATTGAGTGTAACAACTCCCCTTACACCAAGTTGCTTCAGGCGCGGAACATCGCTAGAGAATGGAACAGCACCTAGCAAAACATACTGAACATAGAGGTGGTAAGAATACATAGAGGTGGTAAGAATATCAGGCCACAATATGTATTACACAATAAGAATGAATGATTATTGTTATTCCATCACCAATTTAACTGATCAGCTCTAGTAACCAGACTAAATGATACATTTATACCTCAATAATAATAAGATTGCACGTATATTTGATGAAATTTAACCGCGCACCAACTGAACTACCGACCCACACCCACACAGTGCAAGCTGTCCCCAAAAAAATGTCTCAAAATCGCACCCCGAAACACTAATAACGAAATAAGAACATAAAATTGGAGACAGGCAAAAGATCAGCACCTTGTCGACGCGATCCCACCAGCGGAACTCGCCATCGAACCTGTTGCGGAGGACGTTGTAGAGAAGCGTCGGATAGAACAGGACCCTCGCGCCGGCGCCGACGAGCGCGCGCTTCGCCCGCAGTCGCACGACCGCGACCACCTCCCCGTCGCCGCCGCCACGCCACGATCCCTCCTCCTCCCGCTCGTCGTCCTCCACCTCCAGCCCATCCCGGAGCTCCCGAATCCTCATGGCCGCCCGCCCGGATCGGAGCCCCAATCGGACCGGCAAACCCTAGGAGCCAACGCGTCCTCCCGCGCTCCTCGATTTCAGGCAGCGGGATGGAGAGAGGGAGGGATTTGTGGATCGAGAGATGATTAATCTACTACCGGCATCGAGACGCCAAAATGGGAAGCGAGAGGGGCGGCTGCGGCTCAGCGAACAACCCAGGTGGACGACGGCGACGGGAATAGGTCATAGGTGGCGTATTAGGTTGCGAATCCTTGCGACAAATCTGCTTTCCCATCTGTTTAGCGGATAACTAATGGCTGAGTGTGATTTTGCGAACTGGTCCTTGAATGGTTGCATAATTATGTAGTCTAGAGAATTTTGTATAACTATCGGTAATGCCATGATTTGTATATATGCGCACTTTGTATGTGCACGTTGTTGCAAACAACACATCGAAACATCTTTTTGGATTTTGATCGTGGAAATGGAATGATGTTTGTTGTGCCGTATATTGAAATCAAGAGCCCCACATGTAAAATTGGGTTATGACCATGCTATGTGGGGCTCTTGATTTTGGGTGTTTTTTTTTTTTTGATAAGACTAATTTATTGCGAGAGAAAAATATTGTACCATACGACTGGTAAGTTCAAACCAACAGGGCAGCCGTTGTGCTCTTTTTTAAAAGTGTTTCTTCTACTACCCCCCCCCAAAAAAAAAGATAGAGAAGAAAGAAGACCGAGTATTTGGACAATGATCCCCTAACTTCATTGTTGACCTTCTATCAAATGTTGTAGCAATTCTTGATCAATAAATCTTTATTGCTTGGTTTGTAAAAAAGGGTGAAATCCATAACGACCTTTTTTCATAAACATCTGCTTTCTCATAGTATAATTTCATGGCACCTTAAACCCTTCTTCTACTTTTAGTTTTGTCCTTTTCCAAATGATGAATGGATATAGAGAGATGTTTTTACAACTGTTCCAAGAAAGATAATTAGATAGTGTATGTTTCATAACTATTTCATCCAAACAACTTAGGGATTTTCCACCACGCCTTAAAAAAGGAGGAAAATATGGCGGTAAGTAGGAGTATGTCCTCTCTCTAATTAAACACAAACACCTGGTGCCATGTCACATGCCACCACACTCCCTATATACATCCATAAACTTATTTTGTGTGGGATATGGTCGTCAACTCTTTTTCATTTCTTCTCTCCTTTTGACTAGATCAGAACAACTAGGAGTATGGTATGTGTCGGGTTAACTTCTTTAGTTAGCTTGTTGAAAAAAAAAAAATACCGTACCTTATATAGTGTATTATTATAAGAAGATTATATAGTGTATTATTATAAGAAGTAAGATCGTGACAGCTTCCAACAATTTAATAAAATGCTCTTATAGCTTTGATTACGCGATATGGCGGCATGGAGAGCAGCACTAACCGAATGGAGGCGGCTGGAAATGCAAAATCCTGTAACGACCAGGCCAGCAATGCATAGACATCTGATTTTTCTTTTTCCTTTTGTATTCAGCGGACGTCACGTCGTGACCTCAATGGCAACCGGCCTGATCACCGAACGCGGGGTCGCTTTCGGCGCGCAGCTTCCACAGATCACACCCTCTCGCCAGACTCTCAACCCCCGCCGCATATTCGGTGCCCTGCGACGTAGCCTGCGCTCGAGCTGGGGCCCGGGCCTACGGGGTACGGCTACGGCTTCGCCGCTTCGCACGGACCCCACCGCAGCCGCACCCACGCGTCGAGACGGCCGGCTTGTGTGGCTTTCGAAAACCGCGGCTCCGGGACCGCACCCGCAGGGGCGACCGCGGCGGCGTGCCGTCGTGCCGCCCACGAGTCGCGACCCCGCTGGCCCGATCCCCACCGGCTTCCGGTCTCGCCGTCTCGGTCTCGTGTAGGCCGCTCGACGCGTGCCGTGGGCCGGACCAAAAGTTCGTATCACTCGTTTGAACGGGCTAAAGGGGAGACAATCGGTGCCCAACGCTCTCGGCGTGGTCCCGACTTAGTGAAGCAGATACGGCCCACCAGTTAGCATTTCCATATATGCTTACGTATAACATTCTTCTTTATTTTAGGCAAAACAGGAGGGGCGCACCCCTACTGTGAGATTTATTAAAACATGATGAGTTTAAGACAGGAGCTTAAAACAAAATGAAGGAACAAGAGACAAAGAAAGAGAAAATTAAATAAACTAGGAAAGGTAAAACAAGATTGTTTAACCATTGCTCAATTAAGGGAAAGTATCTTCTCTTTGCACGCCAGAGGAGCATTGCAAATTCTGTCATGAACGTTCTTTTTGCATCTTACAAAGAAGGCTGTTTAGTTAAAAAATAAGTCATTCCTAACCTTCCAGTTTGCCCAACACATTAAGATGAAATTCTCCATGAAGAATGGGGTCCTCTGTTGCATTTTGAGACTTTCTAAGATCTAATAAAAGTTAGCCTGATGCGGGATCTCAAAGCTTAGCCAGTGCCAACGCTCAGCAAAAGGACAATGAAAGAGTAGATCCAGAGATTGTTCCACTAGATTGTTGCATAGAACACGGTTGTAATCTGGAAATTCCATATTTTTTTTCTACGAAGCAATTCCCTTGTCCTCAACCTATCCTTAAGAACTAGCCCGCAAAAGACTTTATGCTTGTTTTGACAGGAATTGTTCCACATCCAATTGAAGCCAGGATGTATTGTATCTTGACCATTCAAATATTTGTAAGCCTTGGCTATTGAGAATTTCCTAGAGCTCCAAATGCATGACCATGTATCTGGCTCCACATTTAACGTTAGTTGCTGGAGATCACCTTGAATAAGTGAGAACTGTGTGAAAGCTTGCTGTGAGAGAGGTAAGTGAAAGAGATCCAGTAGGTTGGTGCAATTTTTAGCTTGTACGAGAGTGGTTGTTTTTGTCTTCCCAAAAAAAAAAAAAAAAAAAAAAAAAATCCAACCACAGGTAGCATGATTTGGCATCATTTATGTTGGCTCTTGATATTCCGTTGAAGTTGTCCAGCTGCTTAAGAACTAGAAGAATACCCGTGCCGTTCTTTGCGGATTACAAAAATAATTTTTTAAAAAATAGACTATTTTTGTTTATAGTTATACGAATGAAACCATCTTATATTATTTTTGTGCCAATCAACAAAAGACGGCAACGAAATCCATTCAAATCCAAAACATAAACAGACCATATATGATATATCTTCATGTATTACATATAGTATAGATTCAGAAGAGGAGATACCTTCTGAATGTATAATCTTTAATCCACCTAGAGGCCAGTGGATCTCGAAGGGGCCGCAAGTCGTTGAATTCATCTTCGAAATGTGCAGCAGCGGCTGATCTCCACTTGCTTGTCATCATGGACCCATCAGAAGGATAAGAGATGACATCAGTAAGGACAGCGATGCCGCCGTGCTGAAGCGCTGCGATACTTTTCTGTTCTCGTGACCCCACCATCCCTACCTTTTCACCTTCCATCTCCCGTCCAAAAAAATTCCTCTTTCGTTCTCTTCTATCTCCGCGGACACCGAGCAAACACGGCGGCAAATCCGCCCAAATCCGGCCGGCAGCCACGCCCAAAGCCCACATCAGCCGCGCGCAGGGGCACCTCCAGGCTCCAGCCACGGCGTTCGAGGTTACGCAGGAGGCCGCGCATGCCCCCGCTGGCGAGCCTTTGGGATGCGGTGTCGGCGGCCTGCATGCTAACGGCAGAGCGTCCCATCGCGCTCGCCCGCGGCGACGGTCGCGGCTCGCAGAGCCCACAGCGGCAGATCGACCCATCGCGCTCGGGCAGGTGCGTCGACGATGCAGGCTCGCGGAGGCGGATCTTGCGCGCCGACGAAGCAGGCGGGGCGGGCGCGTGGCGGAAGGAGGAGCTGCGCCGCCGGTCGCCCTCCGCCTCTGCTTGACCTTCCCCACGCGGAGAGGTCGGCGTTCGTGGCGGCCACCTCGTTGCGGTGCTCTCCAGTGCGGGCCCAAGCTCCAACGCCTCTGTCATCTTTGGATTCTTTGCGCAGGAATACAATCTGCAGAAGGCAAAATATATGACTGCTGGCAGCGACCATTCGTGTTAAAAATGACGGCACCTCATCGGTTGGGGAAGTGGAGAGTGCAGACCAACGGACATGGTGACTGTTCCTTTCACATACTCCCTCCGTCCCTTATTAGATGTCGTTTTGGGTGCGTCTTGGGTCAAACTTTCAAACTTTGACTAGGTTTGTAGAAAATACGCAAGCAACATTTATATCTCTGGGATAAATTTATTAAAAAACTAGACTTAAAGATCTTTTCAATGATACTAATTACTTAGCATAAATATTTATATATTTTAATATATAATTGCGGCAGCTTTAAAAACGTGACTTCCGAGTCGAGAATGACATCTATTTGGAACCAGGAGGAGTACTCACTTCGAAGATGGAGAGTCGGCGCTGTAAACACGAATGGAAGAGACATTCGGCTGGCTGGGAGACGCTTTGCCTGAACATGCATGACGTTTAGTGAGCTGTGGGGTAGGAGCGACCGATGAATGAAGTAGATGCTGATGTGTCCTCTGCATGTGCACGTAATCGCCCTAAAGTGGCCTCCTTCTATATAGGGGTTATAGATGTCTCTCTACCAGAATGACCTAGGATTAATTCTCTCTTCTTATCATATTTTTAAAGAATTTTGCTATTTATCTGTCAACAGATTTTGTTGACTTCATATCTGTCAGATTCTGGGCTGTTGATTCTTTTCTTTAAGATTCGTGCTTTTTTTTTTTTTTGGGGTTGGCTCGCAATGTCCTCAAACCGTTTCGTACGTTTCGGCGCTCCACCGTTTCGGCTCTCGTCGCCGCGCGGCTCCCCCCGCGGGCGACGGAAGCAAGCTCGCCGCCTCCTGCTGCGATGCCCTCGCGCGCCCTCTCCCGCGTCGTCCGCAGGCGGAGGTCTGCTCGCTTGTCATCGCGCGCCTTGCCTGCGGCTCCACCTCCTTCCGCATCGCCTCTCGGCGCCCCTCCCCCTGCGGCCCACACACTTGGCCCGAGCAAGTGCCTCGTCATGTCATCTGTTTGAGGTGAGCAAACTAGCACTTGTGTTCTTGTGCTTTTTGGTTTGAATGAGCCTACATTTGTGGATCGAGTTGCTGAAGGGGAGGGGGCAGGTGGGTTTTAGGGCCCCCTGTTTGTTAGATCTGTCGAAATGTCATTTGTTAACTTCGAATTAGTGCTGTTTTGCTGAGTGATTTGAATTTAATTTTCACCATGCTTTGTGTTTTGTAATGGTAATAACTGATGGTTAAGTTTCTAGATGGTTTGTTTTAGATTTCAGATCTGTGGGATTTGATAATTGTCTAGTGCTATCCTTCTTTTTCTCATACTGTATGTTTTGATCCCCAAAATGCAATGCTAATGAAAATGCCAAAACAACCCCTTTTGCTTTCTTTTCTCACCGAATTGGTTGCAATCTGATGCTAGCTATCTGTGTCATGTTGTCATGCATGCCTACTATTCATAGCTCAAATAAGCTGAGGGACTGGTGATGGTGTGGCGCCAACTTGTCACCTAGATGGATAATGGTGTGGCACACACACATAACCTACACATTTGTTCTTTTTTTAATGTGCATGTGAATTGGATGATTATAGATAAGACCCCACTGAAACAGCCTGAAACAAGGTCTGGGGTAATGTAGGTGTCGAGTGGGCAGTCGTTGGAACAATGGACAGTGTTGTTCTTGAGCGGATTAGTGATGGTTCATTTGATGGATTGGTTGGCAATGGCACTCCGCTCTTTTGTTCATTCTTTAGTGCAGATAGGTTTCTTCAGCTCTCCTTGTGTTTTTTAGTGCCTTTTAGGGATTCTTTTTTAGCTGTAGCTTTGCCACCTTTCGGCATTCATTCATGCTGAGAGGTTGCATTTTACAAGCAGCTTTTGCTACTGTTGAAGAGAAAATGACTGCTGTTTTTGCTTCTGCAGGCTGTGTGATTGTCATGTTTCTCCATGCCAATCCATGGTGACTGAAATCTAGACAACGGAGGTACAAGATAGCTCTTAAAGCCTCTATAGGTAATTTCCAAACAAATATGATGGCAATTCCTATCAAAGATTTGGATGTAGTGTCTTTTTCTGTAGTGTCTTTGGTTTGGTGTCTTTGATAGCTCTATTTGTCTCTCCCTGTGTATCTCTCTCTCTGTTTCTCTCTTTTGTTGGCGAATGTAAGTCTTTATGTGTGTGCCCCTTTCTAGTAGTATGTCTCTGTGAGTCTTTTGTCTCTCTCTAGTAGTATTTTTATGTTTGAGTGAGTTTTTTGTTGGCAAATGGAAGTGTATCTATGTGTGTGTCTTTGTTCGCGAATGCAAGTTTAGTATGTCTCCGTGAGTCTTTTGTTTCTCTCTGTCTCTCTCCCTCTCTCTTTATTTCTCTTTGTATGTGTGTGTCTCTATGTATTTCTCTCTGTGTGGATATTTGAGTATTATTTTGATGTTGGTGGGATTATTTTGTCGGCGAATGGAAGTGTATCTATGTGTGTGTCTTTGTCTGCAAATGCAAGTTTATTATGTCTGTGAGCCTTTTATTTCTCTCTGTTTCTCTCCCTCTCTCTGTATTTCTCTCTCTCTGTGTGTGTTTGTCTGTGATCTCCAGCAAGTTTTCTGTTTTTATTTATGCATCTGTTTGTGTTTTTTAATATTAATTTTCAGAGTTAAATTTGATGATTTTAGAATGTGTATTTGACTTGTATTTGTCTTTTGTAATTCAATTTTTTTGGTGTGTGTGTGTGTTCCTTTCTCACTCTTTTCTCTCTATGTTTGTTTTCTCTCTCCCTCTCTCTCTCTGTATTTCCTTGTATATCTCTCTGTTTTTCTCTTTGTATATCTCTCTATTTTATGTGTTTCATGAAGCCAATGATGGAGGTCTTCTCTCCCTAATTCACAGGGCACTGCCATTTGTGCTTTTTACTTTTTGTCACATTCCTTCATGCTGCTTAAAGTCATATGAAATCAACTAGATAGTCCTTGCCCTTCTCTAATGGCAGATAGCTTTAAAAGTTTTTTTGCCCCTTTTGTGCCAGTACTGCAGCTTGGCTACAACCAGGTCTTAGGGACCATTCCAACTCACCGGTGTTATTTTTCCCAGCATCCCTCATGTACTTATTGGCACTGAGATGGCTAGACTTGAGCTCCAATAAATTCTTCGGCTCAATCCAATGACTAGTGAGTAATCCTCATGTACTTTTCTGTGCATTTTTCTGATGGTCTCTCTCTTTGTATGCCATGTTTGCCATTTGGCTTATTTTGCATCTGCATTACTGTTGGTTTTGTTACATTTTTGCTTCCAAAATAAATTTGTTGAGTCTGGCTTGTTACATGTAAGTCAATGAAAATAGTTATAGTGCCTAGTAAGAACTGTTGACAACACTTTGACTTCCAACTTAAATATATTTTAGTAGACTTCTGCTTATTCTAAATGTGTGTTATCTGTTTGAGCAACTGAGCAGGTGGATGTCGAGATCTCTTCTAGAGATCCATACTGTATTGAAGTTGGCCCTTTGCTGCTTAGCAGCAGAAGGTGATGGGTATGGGCTTCATGAAGCCAATGATGGAGGTCTTTTCTCGCTGCAATCATGGCTGCTGGTTTTAAAGGTATCTTCACTCTAAAAGGTGACCACTGTTTGAAATATTTTGTGCAATGGTTTTGAATGATTTGTTTTGTTAGGTGAACTCAGTCGATTCCAACCTGGAGTTTCAATGGCAATTTCACAGTTGATGCTTTGGTATTCTGATGGGAGTGGCTCTGTGGATAGCATTGCTGCTTACATAATTCGAGGGCTATGTTGGAGATGCTGCCTTCCTGAAACAATTCTAATATCTATGCAGGTGATCAAGTGAATCATATTACAAAATGCATGTAGTTTCTTGCTGTCTCTCCAGTGTATACATTAGTTTTTGTTGCTTTTATTTGGCAGGCATGTATCTCACTCTCAACAGCAGGTGATTCTCTAGATAACTGTGACAAACTAATTGAGTTAGTTGGTTCAGCCGAGTCTGGAATTATGCATTTGTTCAGCCAGCAGCAGTTGCAGGTTACTTTTATGATCTTTCATTTGTTAATCCACCCAGTCCTTATTTTTCCCTTGGCAACAACAAAATTGCTATCCAATGTTTGTCAGGAATTCTTGATTTTCAGAGGGAATGTTCATATGTACAATGAAGCTTGAGGAGGACCAGTTACCTTTTAATGGCTAAGCTTTTTGACATTCTCAGGTGCAGAGGCATCACATTGGTTATTTTGTTCAGTTTGTAGGGAAATTATTAAATTGAGTACCTCTGTACATGCAAAAGGCTAACTGTAATATGAACGACACAATGCTGTGCGTGGTATTTTGTGACTTTTTTTGTTTATGAATGCAGAATCATTAGAATGCCAATCTTGGGTGTTCACTTTCCTTATTGCAGTCTTGCTAAGGTGCTCTGTCCAGCATCCTTTAGTCTGAACCTCTCTTGTTCTGAAGAAACTGGAAGTCTAAAACTGCTGAAACTCTGAAACTAAGAGTCTGAAACCAGCCCTTTCTCCTTTCATTCAGAGTGGAGTCAGTGAACATGAAGAACAAGGCAGGAGCAGCAAAGATCGTCTGAACACTCACGTCGTTTCGCCGGCGTCATGCTCCTGACTCTCTACAAGGGTGTTTCCTTGACAAACCTAGCCCCCTCACCACGGAGCAGGGTTGTCGTCGTTTGACAGGAAGAGTTGGACGTTGGGCACTCTAGCATTGCTCGCCAATTGCCTGTGCTTTTCCTTCTGGCTCCTACTGCAGTCCAGGCTGACCAAGAAGTACTCGGCACTCTACTCCAGCACGGCCTACGTTTTCCTCATCAGCTCACTGCAGTGCGGGTGCTGAAGATGCCTCTTTTTGTTTTGCATGTATGGATGTGTAAAATTTGACAGATTTGTTTTGTTTTCAAAATTTGTTGACAGATTTCTCACTCATTAAAAATCTGTCAACAGATTCTTTGGGTAGAAAATCTGTTGACAGACATATAGACAGTCCCATTTTTAAAAAGAGCTATTTTACGGCGGTTAGGGGTACTTACTGGTTCCTCTCGGTTCCTAAACAAATAATTAGTACTAACTAATTTTTTAAGTGGAAGGTTAATACAGTAATTGTGTGTCCCACCCGTAATCCCTGTGGCACGTCGACGCGGTTGAAGTTGTCATCGTCAAAGGCGCCGTCACACCCGCCCTTAGTTGTCGTCGTCAAAGGGATCTGCAGGTAGAGGGCTGCTGCAGCAGAGCGGCCGTCGGCCTCATCACCGTCCACGACAACGCCGTGGTGGTACCCGAATAGCTCGAGGACATGAAGGTTCATCCTCATACATCACTGGCCGGAGCAAAGCACTGCGCTTGCTTGCCGACTGAGCCATCTAATTAATCCCACGATGGAGGATGGACTGAGTTTGCTAGCTATCTAGCTTCGTGTCACTGAGCGTCAGAATGTTGTTTGATCGTGTTTAGGAGATAGATAGACTAGAAGTTAATGCCGGCCATGTTGCATACGGCTATAGTTTTCCATCGCGCCCGCGGCGAGCCCGCCCGAGGCATTTGGTTTTGGCCCGGCCCAAAAGGCCCGAGCCCGCGGGAGGCCCGTGCGGGCTGGCCCGTAAAGCCTGTGGGCGTGCTTGGGCCGACCCCCTCCTGCGGGGCCACGCGACGCCCCGCACGTTAAGAAAAGGGAGGCGGTGGCAAATATACTAGTGATAATATTGTACATATTTGGTATATTAGTCTCGATATTTTTCATACTTGGTATAATATTATACATATATTTGGTATAATATTGTTTTAAATATCTTGAAAATACGTGTAAAAAATGATCATGTTTGAGTGTTTTTTAAAAATCGGCCGTGGGCGGCAAGACGGCATGGCATGTAAGGCGGCGGCACGATTTGGCCCATGGGACGGGCCTGGGCTCGAGGTCGAACCGCGAAGCCGTGTTAGAGGCACGGCCCGTGAGGCACGGTGGCCCGTGAGGCACGGCGTGGGCCAGCACGGCACGGCGCGACGTCGGGCCGTGCCGGCCCGTTGGAAATCACCGTCTTCGCTCATCTCCCCTTGCTCTCCATGCCGAGGACGTTGCTGCCAAAGCAGCCGCGCTGGTCGCTGCCGGCAGCCGGCTCGCTCGGGAGCGACGCGCCGCTGGTCCGCCGTCACTGAAGCACCGCGCCCCGCCCGGCCGGAGCGCCCCGAGCGCGAGGACTGCTGCCGGACATCCGCCGTGACGCGCCGCACAGAACGCCGGACAGCTACCAACTCGCCGAGGCTACCCGCCGCCTCTGAACGCCCGACGCCGGAGCTAAGGCCGCTGCCCCTCCGCTCACACCGGGCTGCGTTCCTCGGCATGCTAGGCCGCCGGAGCTCACTCCGCGCAGCCGCGTACGCCGCCCCGCCTCAGAGCCGCCGCCCTCGGCAGAGCGGAACTCCGACACGACCGCGCTCGTCAACGCCATCGCAACGGCGTGCTCCTGTCCACACTCGCGACGCCCACCGCGCCGCTCCCCTGCCGCACCACCCTGCCATGGCCGCCGTGCCGCTCCCAACCGGCTAGAAGCAGCGGGCCGCGTGCTCGCCACCTGACGGAAAAAGAACTCCCATGCTACCCTTAATTACATATATTAAATTTCGAAATTAGGATTGTTTTAATTTTTTGTTAGGTCAATTTTAGTATACACATGGTGTATATAAGCCCACCATTTAATATACACTTAGTCTTTCTTCCGATACCTCTAAAATTGGTTCCTCTTGGCTTCTTATGTCTTTTTTTAGCGGTCGGATTGAAGGTCGTGAGCCATCCATTTTTTTAGACAACCATAGTAAAAAAGTTTAGATGATTTAATGGCATGCAATTTTCAGACTGAGAAGAAGTCAGAAGTCAACTATCAATGGGCACATTGCCATTCAATTAGCTAATTGCTAAGAGCAAATACAACAAACTAGTCGGCATTTTTTAATGTGGAGGTGAACGGAAGAAAGAGAGGAAAGCTTGGCTCTCACGCCACTACTAAACTGCCACATGAACCTATGTAATGATAGACCTAAATAGCAAGTAGATGTGAGGAGGAATAGAAAAGAGATTATAAGTTATGAGTAAAAAAGCACTCCATCCACATTTTAGGCCCATATTTCAATGAAAGATTAAAACTTTAAAATCTTTGATCAACAATTTAGCTAATAACTTCTAACGATTTCAATACAAACTTGATACGGTTAGATTTATACTCAAATGTACGTACTATCCAATTATCATATGTTTATAAGGGTAATAAACAATATAAAATAAGGTATAACTCTTGACAAGGTCAAGAATGATATCTCATGTATATCCTTTTCAAGACTGTTAGTTGATAGATGGAAAAACCAATGGGATGCCATTAGTAATGAAGTTAGCCACATCAACTTGAAGGATGCTGATGATACTATCATATGGAGGTTTGGAAAAAATAAACTTTTCTCTGTTAAGTCCACTTATGATCTGGAATCTATCACAAAAAAAGAATCTGGAAGAGTAAGATTCCCCAAAAGATCAAAAATCTTTCTCTGGTTAATGATTAATAATGTTGTTTTGACCAAAGACAATCTCTTAAAAAAGAAAATGGCAAGGAAATCCACAGTGCTATTTCTGCCAGCCAGAATCTACTCCCAGTTGGCCAGCATCAAAGCACTTTTTTAGTTTAGATTCTTATGCTGGACCTGCAACCCTAGCCTGGGACACCACTGTGCGACATAAAGATCAGATCAAGTTATGATTTTCTCATTAAGGAAAAATGAAACTGTGAATCATCTTTTTTTTTCCAATGCAGTGTTGCAAAAAGTGTTTGGGCTATCTTTGCCACTTGTTTAGGTGCTTCTGACATACCCACAAATCTAGAACAATGCTGGGCCTGGTGTGATAAATGGCTTCCTTTAAGTCAAAAATTCCATACTTTAGGCATTGGTGCTATAACCTGAGCTATATGGAAAGCCAGGAATCTAGTTTGCTTTGAAGGAAAGATCATAAAAAATCGTATATCTATTATATGTCATGCAGTGGCATTAATCAAATATTGAGCAGGTTTCTACTCGGAGGAAGAAGAAAAAGCATTGCTGCTGGAATGGATAGTGTGCTGCAGTTTGCTGTCAAACTCCTCTGCAAGAAGACCAAGACCGATGTGAAGCGGCTGGACCAAGGAGATGGAAGCTCCCAGGAGGACTGATGGTGAACTTCTTTGACAAGTCATGCTGATGAAAGTGCTTCAGTCCTGATACTTCGTGATTCTGCTTGCTGTCTGATGATTCCTGAGACTTTTGTTTTGTCTGGTTGGATGTAATAATTCGTCCTACGTCTGAATGTTATTTTACGTTCCTGTGATAGTCTGCTACTTTGCTGCGATGGTTTTGTAACGTCGTAGTGCCTGCCTGGTGATAACCCAATATTACTTGGTCCTAGATCCTTTTCTAGTTTCTTGGTCTTATCTGATGTAATATCCGAATGCTTTGTATTTCCGTTCTCAGTAATGGAAATGGGGGTGCCCTCGGTTCTAAAAAATAAACAATATAAAATACATAAACAATCAAAGTATAATTTAGTAGACAGTGACATGTAAAATTGCATCTTATAAAATAAAAAATAAAGGTAGTAGTACAATATAATGATAATAATTATTATTATATAGCTTAGTTCTTATGGTTTGACTTACAGCAAAACGTTTACATGCTCTACTGTCATGATGGTCCCACCAGGATTTTTAGCCAAAAAGTTTGTGTTTTTTGCCCACTTACAAAGAACTAGTTTGTGTACATATGTTTTTAGCCGGGGGCATCGACGATTGTTGCCAAGCTATGAAAGTGGATAGGAGTGTACCAATGACATCATTTTAGCCCCCATGTGGTACGTTGCTGGTTGAATGGAGCATTCGATCGCTTGGATGCCAAGGACGACTATGGCAGCAACGCTGTCATTGCCACTTATCTTCCTTGTCACCGCCCTAGGTTTTCAATCTCGTGCACGGCCTAACAAATCGAGCACTTGCTTAAATGCTTATTTTGATGTACTTGTATTCACCCCAATTGATTTGTTTTGGAGTGGACTACACTCCAATCTACTTCAGCACATGAATTGAAATAAGTATGAATATGAATGCATCCGCCGCTATGCATTAAGTGGTAGGCGACGTCCCCGTCGATAGCGGCGCCAATGGTGACTTCGAACTTTAAGATTTGCCGACTCAGTCCTTCGAAGGTGCTCATAGGGGTAGGGTTTGCGTGCGTGTGTTCATAGGGGTGAGTGTGCGTGGCGTGTTGAGCGTCTGGCATTGTACTTGTGTAATTAAAAAAAAAAAAAAATCGGCTTTAAATAATTTTAAATCCTTTTTGCATCTCAGTTCTCAAACATGCATATCACTACTACATAAAAATCTTTTTTGTGGCATTTTTTTATTTACGTGGACGATTTTTGTAACCCCCACGAAGCAAAAAGGCAGCAGTTAAGCTGCCAACTAACCATGGCGATTTTCCAACAGCTGAAACCCGCCACCGTTAATATTAAAGCGTGGCGTTTTTTTAAAATAACCGTCATGGTTAATAAAAAAAAAGAGAGAAACTCTAAATCCTAGATCCGGCCCGGCCTGGCGGCCGCAAGGATCCACATCGCGCCCGCCCGCCGCCGGGGCACCGTCTTTGCTAGATCCGCCCGACCCGTCGCGCCACTTGCGGATCCGGCCGCCGTCGGGATCCACATCGCGTCATTTGTCCGCTTGGCACTCTGCCGCTAGATCCACCCGCCCCATTGCCGCCGCTGTTGATGGATTCCGCCGCTGCTGGGCACCCTACTAATGGATCCGCCCGCCCGCGTCGCCGCCGCTTGCCGGATCGGTCACCCACTCAGTGTCCGCCACGCCAAAGATGCCGCCAGACTTAACCGGCCGAAGGGGCGCCGCTACCATCGAGAGGCATGGGAGGGTAAGCAAAGGGGGAGGGGTGCCACCGAGGATAGGTGAAAGGGAGGGGCTCGCGGCAAAGGAGTGAGGGATGAGGAGTGAAACCCTAGCCGACTATTTATACAGGAAATCAGTTAATGGCCTAGGTGGGCTGAAATTGACTGAAGTTAGCCGTGGCGGTTTTTATCTATTAATCATGACATGTTTATTGCAAAAATAGACACGGTTCCATTAATGATGATGGTTATTTTACAAAAATCACCATGGTTAATCAATTGACCGTGACGGTCAATCGGTCGCTTGGCTGGGCTTCCATTAATCGTGACTTTTTTTTTAAAAAAAAAAAAATGCCAGGTTAATAAAACCTAACTTGGCTGGCTTCCATTAACCGTGACTTTTTTTTTAAAAAAATTGCCAGGTTAATAAAACCTAATCGCCTCGCAAAAATTTTTTTTTTAGTAGTGTATGTTAGTTTTTAGGTAAGAAGTTTATTCTAAACTCCGGTTAAGAAAGATAAAATTTTCAAAAAGCATGAGAACCGATATAAAAACTAGCAACAAACTATGATCTTTGAAATTTAAAAGTCTCAATTGCCGCGACTTGTACAATTGAAATTTAATCTATGATGACCTGTAGAGACAAGTTCTCCTCCGGCACGGTAAGTTCACGATTACGACCTTACCCAGTTTTCAGTTTCTTTCAAAAAAAACGATGGTGAATTTATTGCCTAGGCTG
>JADLZK010008605.1:0-100111 GCA_015847255.1 Hyparrhenia diplandra | reverse complement strand
AAAGGAGGAGCACGCGGGCCTATGGATAGGAAAAGAAGCGGAGGAAAGGCCAGGCCGACTGGGCCTTCGGGTCAGAATAAGATAGGAGTGAGATAGAGGTGAAGGAAAGATTTCCCTTTTTCTTTTCATTTGACTTACTTTCTAAGAGCATTTTCAATTAATTTTGAATTCCTTTTCAATTCAAACCAAAACCATTCGCCACAAGAGAAAATATGTATCACCATGAATGATCAAACATGTGTCTAACCTTAAAACTGGTTTTGATTTTATAAAAAATTATTATTTCCCCTATGTTGACATTGCCATAAAATGCATAATTAATCCAGTTTAAACTATTTCAAAAATTGCAGAATTTTCGGGTGTTACAATAATCAATGTTGAACTTTTGTGGTCCCAACAAATCACATCAGCGTTCAACTTTTGTGGTCTGAACAAATCACAAATCCTCCGTATAGTCTTTGATTCTGAATTTCCTTAATTCAGAAACAATTATCCACACATTCAGGCATTCCATGATGCTGATCGCCGCATGGTCGGCTTCACAGGCCGGTCCTCCTCCATGGAGATCATCATCAGTGTCGATGGGTCCTCCAGCATCATGCGGGCGACGAGGTAACCAGCAATGGACCAGGTTTGGAACTTCCTGGCCTGCTTACCAACGAATCTTCCAAGCTTGCCATCATAGTACTCAGGCCAGCCGTCCTGAGCAGCCTCGACTCAGCGAGCTCAATGGCACGTTTTGCCATCTGTGGCCGACCAGTCTTGATGCAGGCTGCTGTCAGCAGCCACAGAAGAACTGCACATAAAAATAGTTTAAACGCAAATAGTTATGCTGTCCTTAGTTCTGAGTTTGGTTGTAGCTGCAACTCAGTACATCACAATAATTAAATAAACATTTGTAATTAAGCCAAATCCCAACTCCTGAAGGAGTCAACAAGCAGTGAAGCACTGTCCCTGCTCATGCAGAAGCATATGAAGAGTAAATGAAAAATATTCAGAGTTAACATACAAGCGCCAATTATAGAAGTAGAAAGGATCTTACAGAAGACAAAATTATCATATATGAAGAATAAATAAAAAATATTCAGATTACCTTGTTAATATACAAGCGCCAATAATAGAAGTAGCAGGATCTTACAGAATACGACATGGTTATCATATTAAGTGTAAATAAAAAAATATTCGGACTACCTTGTTAACATACAAACCTACAAACGCCAATTATAGAAGTAGAATAACAAGTAGAAGGATCTTACAGAAGACTAGACCAAATAATGTTTTTAGGTGGAGACCATAGAGAATTTCATTTGTCAACTCCAGAATGGATTTAAGTTTAAACCTTTTCTGCTTCCAACAATTTATGATGACTTAACATACAATGTTAGTTCAGGAAATAGCACTAGTGATAATTCATCAAATCACTAGTGCAACACATGATATAGAAACTACAGGTCCTTTTTTTCAAGAACAAACAGAAAACATTGCAAAGAGAGACGATACCTGGCCATGATCCTCCATTATGGTAACTCCACCGGTGTTCTTGGGGTCACATCCAGTGATAATTCTCCACTCGTGATTCTCAAGAGCAGGATAGCATATCTTCAGAGGCATCTCACCAACTAGCTCATCCCACTTTTCCTCGATTAGATCCATTATAGCAACTGACTGTTCAGGGGTAGCCAGAGATGATACAATGGCAATGCAATTGCCAAGGGCAAACCACCTGAAATCCATCATAGCAGGGCTGACATTGCCAAGAAAGTAGCCTCCTCGGCATGGCATGAAATCAAACACCCAATCAGGAATGGAATCCGAATGACATTAAACTTGTTCACAGCTGTGTGGGAATACTCTTCTGTTTTGTATCTGTATATGTTATTCAACTGGTGAAAATCTAGCCAGAAGTAATTCCTCATGTGGTAGGTTAGTGCATGTAACCGTTGACCTATCTTCTCTATGAAATCCTTTCCTTCGCCCTCTGGCTTGAGCATTTGGAGAGCACATCTTAATGCCATATAGAATAGGGCTTGGATCTCGATGGGATAACCATATATACCCTGAAAATAGCAGTAATTACAATCATGCACTGATGGGAAGCTTCATTTGAAATTAACATGTAATTCAGAAGTAGAACAACAACAAGAGAATTTGTGGGGATGTACTACAGATCACCAATTTCCTGTACTATCTGTTTGTACTTGTGCAAAAACTATGCATTTCTTGCCCCAACTGTACCGACCAGGCTATACAAGATTGCACTTAAAATTTGGCTGCGAGTTGTATGAGAATATGTGCAACTGTAAAACTACTACCATAAAAAATAGAAAATCAGAAATTTTATTCAAAAATTAAGATGTGTCTGCACTATCACCTGAACAGGACAGTTTAACGATCTGAGGCTATCCCTCTAAGTATTGTTAAGGACACAATCATGCTCCTTGATTACAGGAGAACATGCAGAACCTGCCAATCCCATTGCCACCTCAGTTGATATGTAATACTTCTACGGATATGCATCTAAATATGAAACAGACCAAGGTGTGATGATCCTACCATTCGACGATCAATCATTGAGCATCCATCTGTGCAAAGCAGAGTTGGAAAAGTATCAAATCCTTCAGATAAGCAGAGATTCAGTATCAACCTCATGCACTTCTGGCAATCAGGCGATTCCGACAAACTAACATCTCCGTGTACTTTGTATATGCCCGAAGGAGAATGATCCACCAAAATCCAGAGTCGACTGGTGCCACCCTGCCAATTGCACTCTCACCGAAATCGGCAACTAAGGTTTCAGTGTTTCTGTTTTTGTTACGGTCCACCTTGAAACTGGCAGGCATTGCTCCTGCTCCAAGCTTGAATCGGTCTACCATTTTCAGAGCTCTGAAGGTGAAGGGTTTTCAAGAGAAAGTTCTTCACTATGTCAGTCTCATTGTTCATTAGAAAAGCCAATGCGCCGAACGAAATCCCTCACACAAAACCTGCAATAATAAGGGAGCAATCGACAGCAGCACGTCATGAGAACTTAATTATTTAAGGAGAAGTATTCAGAAACAAAAAAAAAAAAAACACAAGGAATCTTCAGTTATAGACCATACTGCTAATGATTCGTGATAACATATTACAAGGCATTCTTGATCAATCATCAATCTCATAAAAACAGAAGTTGAAACAATGTTGCAAGTGCTAGTAAAGTCAATGGAGATCATATCATCAAGGATAAAAGAAAGAAGATCTAGTATGAGAAACAATGTCAAACTGAACTACTTAAATAAAAAAGTTTGAGTACCTATTAATCATGATATATGTATCAAATTAGGGGCTACTAATATGTATCAAAAACAAAATACATGGTGGAAACAAGTATACAAACAGAGCAATGGAAATACAGAACAGAAGTTGAAATCTTGTTGCAGTGCTAGTATAGACAATGAAAGTTATATCAATTATAAAACAGAGATATTAGTATGAGAAACAATGCCGAACCTAAATAACATATTGAGTACTTATTGATCATGATATATGTACCAAATTATAGCCTGACAAGAAAAAAATATATAGTGGAAACAAGCATAGAAACAGAGCAATGGAAATCATCATTAGGTAAGAGCTAAGTAGACAAAATTATGGGGCACTACTTCATAACATGTAAATAACACTCCAGTAATCATAATGCTCAAAACAAATCAAAACAAAAAATAGTCTCCTCTATTTGCTGTAATCATAATGTTCTGAAGCCCGATTGGCATGATAACAACATTACCTGATCATAATTGAGCACTTCCTCAGACGCATGATCCACCGCAGCGATGGTACCAACAGGCTGTTCCCGAAAGTAAACGACCGACTTCCTGAGCGCCTCCCACGCCTCGTTGACGAGCGGGTGCGGTCCTCCTCCTCCCGCACCACTTCCCGCGCCCCCGAAATGCGTGCCGGTGGAGAAGGGCGAGTCGAAGCCTCCCGACGGGAACGCGGGCGACTGCAGCACGCTGTCGAAGCCGCCGTCGTTGTGGCGGTACGAGTGCGAGTGCGAGAGCTCGCTCCACGACTGCTCGTCGAACGAGCGCTTCCGCTCCAGCGTGAACCGCTGCGGCCGGTCGATGATGAGCCGCGAGAGATCCAGGTTGATCTCCGCCTCCGAGGCCAGCGAGACGTGCGACGACACCCGCTTCATGCCGCCGGCCTCCGATCCTGCGGACGGAGGAGAGATTTTGGATTTCAGGTCTCGGTGATAATGGCAAACAAACGAAGAGAAGAGCAGGTTCATTCCGCCGCCGCCTCCTCGAAATCGAAGAAGAAAAAAAATGTGAATGACAGCAGGGCCGTCGTGCTTACCGACGAGAGAAGGGGCGGGTGGATGGTTGACTGCGCGGAGGAGGTTGAGGAGGAGGAGGAGGAGGAGGAGGAGGAGGTCGCCGGAGAGAGGAGGGAGGGTGGATCTGGATCGGGGTGAGCTCGGCCTCGGCGGGCAGGGTGGTGGTGGTGGTGCGGTGGATGACAAGGCTCCGAAGAATTTGGGGAAGAAAAGAAATTGTTCAACGGATGGATGGATGGATGGGATGGGCTTCGGGCCGGGCCTTAAAAAAGACCAATCCGAAACTATGGAAATGATGAAGCAAAAAAATCTCTTACTTAAAATAAAACAAAATTATTACTTATATTTGTAGATAAAGAACAAAATGATTATTTATTCGTGAAGGGATCAGCTTACTTTTTTAAAAAACGAACGAGCTGTTGATCGAGTGGATATTCTCTTCATGCATCAACTCCGAGGCGAAAGAAAAAACGTAAAACGTGCTGTCACCCCCAAAATTACCGTGCTCCTGCTTCACCAGTAATTTTCCCTATTTCTACAGTTTGATTGTTCCTGTTACTACATTTTCATTTGATTGATTTGCTGAGTAAGTGTTGATTACCTGTGTAGATTTCTATCCAAAATTAAAACCGCAAATTTAATTTGCTGGCAACCAAAAGTGATATTGGCTGAGGATAAGATAGGATAAGATATATGTTTACAACACACAAGGAAAATGGCACTACGAGTACTAGTACCAATTTTCTTTTAGAATCTTTTTTGGGAGGAAGTTTCCTGTGGGCAATCTGCATCGCCGGAAGGCTGCTTGCTGCTGTGCTGCGGCCGACGAGTCTGACCAGGATCCGACGTGGCACGTCAAGGCCATTGGCTGCTATCCCTCAGGGGTTGGTGCTGGCTGCTACAATTTGACCAATACTCTATGGGAGCACGTACACAGCTTTTTGTTTGTTTGTTTTTTTTCAAAAGGATGACGATAGGTTTGATTACGTTGTCTAGGAATTTTGCTCGAAAGCGAGAGGACCGGCCGGGTGAGGTGAGGTGAGGTGAGATATATGCTTTTGCAAGAATCAATCCCGGAGTACGTCCGTCCCAACGAGCGGTTGTTGTCGTGGCACTTTTCACTAAAGTTGAAATCAGAGTTGTGTCACGTTTTCCTCGGTTTATCGGTTATAACACTAACTAAAAATCATGGTTTCTTGTAATCATCGTGATTCGTGAAAAATGACCTGCACGTACTGTATGTAGGAAGTTCAATGTCGTCCATTTTTAATTTAATAAATAAATCCAAGGATAAACATCGAGTCATTAGCCAAAAAAAAACGTATAATATCTAAAATTCATTAGCCGGTGGAACTATATATTATCTAATTATAAATAAGTTGGTACACAACATTCACGATTTTTTCCTCACAATTTTTATCTCCTTATTAATTGGCTTGAGAGATGTTCCCAAGTTGACCAAGAACGACCATCGCCCCCAATAAAAATCGCAATACCACAATGTCAATGCTGCATAGGTGGTTGAATTAAGTTCATCCGTCCGTATCGGCAAGGCTTACATGTCACATTATTTATAGATATACTATAAAAACTGGCCAAAGTCAGCTTACTACAGTTCCGTGTTTCCGTTGTCCACCATTGGGAACTTTTGTTTTCAATTTTCAATAACAAGTAGTGCAAGTAGGAGCCAAAGTTTTGTGCGAATCTTGGATCTACCATAAAATACGCCAAAAGTGCCGATTTGGCGTGTGATCTCAATCCTCACGTCTTTCCAACGACTTTTGACCTCCCTTTTTCCACTTGCCACGTTTATTATAAAACACACAACTCCTCCCACTAATAATCATGCCTCCACCACATTAATGCTTTGTATATAAAAACGGAAATCGGACAAGCAAAGCAAATAAATTTGGGCCGGGCCGTACGTGTTCATCCGTCCGTTTCTCATCATGGACTGGGCCTACTCCTAAATGGGTACGGGCTTCAAAAGCTTAGCGGCCCATTAACATCCAAAGAAACGAACTGTACCGGCCCAAACCCCTACAACGGTCGGCCCATCCATTCACTCACGGGCCCCTGAAAATGGACGGGCGGCCCAAACGGGGCCCACGGCGCTGCAACAAAACCGCAAAACCCAAAACTTCCCTTCCCAAAGCACAAGAGGAGCCCAAATTTCTTCCTTCCTTCCCCCCTACGCTGCTGCTCCTCCTCGCCTCTCTGCGCCATGGACGCCGGCGAGTGCTCCACCTCCACCTCCAAACCCCCGCAGCCCTCGGCCGCGTCCACCCCGCCGTCTCCCTCCGTGTGGGCCAGGCTAGGTAGGCCAGTCTCCCCTCCTCGGTTCGGTTCTCCGCTCCTCCACGGGTTGGTTCCTTCCACTGCACGGCTTCTTGATTCTTTGTCCCGTTCCTTTTCCTTTCCTTTCCTTGGCAGTGCCCGCCGATTCGGCGTGCCCGGTGGTGGAGGTGGCCGAGGACGACTCCGTGGTCTGCTCCCTCGTCGCCACGCCGGCCTCAAGCGGCGGGGAGGGGAGGGGAGGAGGTCGTCGCGTGGTGCGAGATCAGGCGCAATGCGGGGGACGCGTCGTCCGCCACGATTCGGAACCTCAGGTGCTCTATCCTGCCTGTGCGGATTCGCGTCGTTGCCGTTTTCTTCGTGTTCTTGCGGATTCGCCGACTCTGGTGCCGTGTCTTGTAAGACTCAGTCCACTGTTTCACTGCGTGTCAGAAAAAGGGCAACTGATGGGGACGTTCTTGTTTGAGAGAACTGACGGGGACTTTGTGTGAGCTCTGTTTGTTCATCGCCTTGTCAGTTGTTACAAGAGTTTGTGGTGTGCTCCGTTGATGTTGTATGACCATATCGGCGGGTATTATTACGAATTAATTGTTTATCACGGCTCCAATCTTGGAATGGGCCTGTGTTACCTTTACCTTTAGTGCTTGCCTGCATTCCTCGATTGTGTGGTCCCTTGAAAGCGGTACAGTGGTTGTGATAGCGAGGCTAATTTCTTGCCTGTTCCCCTTTTAGTCGACTTGGAGGTACCAACTTTTTTGTATCGTTGTCTGTTCCAGATTGGGTTTTATCTGGTTTCCTAGATTCTTGTAGTCTAAAGGCTGTTGAGAGTGCTCATTATTTAGCGAGAGAAGTCAGGCAAGTTGCAGTTTTGGTGCAGCAGGATTCGACTACATTTCATATAAATCATAGATGCCAATTTGTAACAGTTTGTCTATACTTTTGGTGTGTCTGATTATACAAAATCAAGAATGGAATTGCCTATTGCAAACTCACATGGACTTGGGGACCACACTGCTCATTCTTGGCACTCACTTTTGAGTTATTTGATGACTGAAAAATATATGTCTTGCCAAAAAGAAAAGACAAATGGTTTTATCTTTATGTAATCTCTTGGTTCATGAAATTAACTTTTTTTTTTTTTTTGTTGTGCCTCATAATTTTGTTGTAGAGTATTTTTTGTTTCAATTATTTGTTTTTGTTGAATTCCTGCTGATGTTACATGCTTCTCATGTCTTCCCTGTTCCATTGATAAAGCTCGGATGCAATTATTGTTGATGGAAGAATCGTCAAACAAGAATGTGTAGACATCAAACCAGGCAGTGAGATTATCTCTGGACCCCAGAAAGAAGGTATGATTATTTTCAGAACCTTGACAGCAAATCTTTATCCTGAAAAAGAATGCACTGCCTTTGTGTCTTTGTGAAGCCTTGAATAGCTTGACTTGTCTTGCATATTCATATATCAGTGATATTATCAGTACAAAGGTGCTTTCATTTCTTTGAAACTATAAAGGTGCTTTCTTGGTACAGTGAACAATTGAAAAAAAAATTTTTTTGTGCCTTTTCTAATTCTTAACATGTGAAATGAATGTCTGAACTGCAATGCATTCATGTGCTTCATTGTTTTTCCAGGGCATTTAGTATATACCTTTGAAATTACAGAGGAAGAGGATCATGAAAAAAAAGAATGTCAAGGTATTATTCTGGAAATTAGTAGTCATGTACAAAGATCGTCTTCACATACTATTTTTCCCTAGGCATGTGTGTGCTGTATTCTTATGCTCTTTTATCATAGTGCATGATACGTAGCTCTCCTTCAGCCATGTTGGACAAAAAAAAAAATTTCTAACTTCTAGCTAAATAATGGTGTCAGATTGTTCTAGATATCGAGAATGCAAAATGCAGCATATGTCTGAATTTGTGGCATGATGTTGTTACTGTTGCTCCATGCCTGCACAACTTCTGGTAAATTTGTTAGTATTTCTTGCTTCTGTTGGCTTCTCTGAAAGTCTTGGCTCTGACCTTTCATTTTTAAGCAATGGATGTTTCTCAGAGTGGTTAAGAAGGTCTTCATCAAATAGAAGCCAGAGCGCTGCATGCCCACAATGTAGGACAGCAGTTCAATCAGTTGGAAGGAATCACTTCCTGCGTAATATTGAAGAGGCACGATATTGCTGCTAATGAATGTTTTCATTAATATTAATATGTTGCTAAAACTGCTATGAACTGCTAGATTTATTTTGTTTCTATGTCTTTTGTAGGCTATATTGCAAGCTTTTTCCTCACTACAGAGGTCTGATGAGGAGATTGCATTGTTAGAGTCGTATGCTACAGTTAAATCGAATATTGTGAGTGAAGCAGTTGTAAATTAACATTTTTCTTTGAGTAAGTTCATTTAAGAAATGACCTGCAGGGTGCAAGCTTTACCATCACCATGCATGCATATTTCATCATAATCTTCTGAATCTAACTGATCACCCAAAAAATTCTTACTGAACCAAAGTTAGCAATTTGTGACAATTGCTAGGTATTGAGTTGCTCAAGATACTGAATTTATGATGTTTGATGCTATAGTATTCTGTTCTACAACTATACATTTCTGTTATTTATATCTTCTGGCTCCAATATACTTATTTTTGTCTGAGGTGTTGTTTGATGGCAGGTTTTGGGTAAACAGAAAAATCAATCAAGGAAACGACGTTTTCCACATTCTACTAATGATGCGATCAACAATCTGGATCTACCATGTCCTCAGTGCCGTAAGTGCAGAAATTCCACTTTTAATATTATAGTTCAATTAAGTAAACTTTAATATCCAGTGATCTTAAATTCTATTGGTGATCATGTCATAGATTATATCTTTCTAGTCAGTCAGCTGTACGTCATGACTATGTCATGATGTTTTTATCGTAGGCTTATGGAACCTCTTTGATCCATGGATCATATCATCATATATTTGCTCTTTGTTTGTATTAGTTTGATTGAAAAATGGGTTGAAGAGCTGGTTGGTAACTTCACACATGGTTAACTAGTTGAGAAAAATCAATCAAGGAAACTTATGTTTCACATGAGTTAGAAATTAGTTTAACTAGTCTTGCACTGACGTGGTGATTGAGGTAGCTTTTATCTCTTCAATAAAACAGAGAAAAATTACCTTTTGATCTCATAGTATTGTAATGCGACTGGTTGAGAATTAGGCTTAGCCTTGTCTAAATGCTTCTTGAAAATCCTTGTTTTTCATGCACTTGAATGACAAGAATATTGCAGGTAATGAATTTGGTGGCTTTAGATGCAGTCCAGGAGCTGTGCACTCGCAATGCATTGGATGTGGAGGGATGATGCCAGCCAGGTCTAACATCAGTATACCACAAAAATGTGAGTGCCTATTCTTTTTTTTCTCGAAAACGCAAGAGAGCTGCGCCTAGCTCATTATATTAAGAAGCGAATAAAGGGGAAGAGCCCAAACAACACCAAACACCAGACAAAAACCCCGCAAAGACGACCACTACTGAGCTAGACACTCCAGCTATCAGGGAGGAGCGCAGTCAAGAATGTCCTAAACCTCAAAGACCTTTGGCTGCAGCTGAAAATCCATCAGTAGATCACATAGTTGAAGGTAGTCTACAATCACACCAACTGTAAGAGCTTCCTGAATGTCTGAAATCCAAGCCTGGTAGTGAGGGCGTCCCGGATAGTGCACCACTTGACCCTCCTTTTGGGGATAGCCGTGAAAAGGCGAGGTGCAAGGTCTGCAATCCATTGCCCATGGAGCCACCAATCTGTCCAGAAAAGAGTATTTGCACCATCTCCAATTATAGAATTCACTGCAACAGAGAAGAAGGCTCTCACTTGCTCAGGCGAGTGAAAGAGCAGCCCAGGGATGATGAAGTTCTGTTTTCCGCAGCCAAACCAATCATGCTCAGCGACCAGCCAAAAGAGAGACTCGAGATCCGAAATTCCCAGACCTCCAGGCTCGTGTTGTCAACTAACTTTTACCCAGGCTCATTTATTCTCTAGGAGATTGCAATAAGTTCTAACCCCAAAGTTTTTCAGTTAATTGGGCATATAACCCTGAAAAGGCCTTTCTTGCATGGGCTTGACCCTTGGATCCTAATCCATTTAACAAGGAAATGGAATTCAATTTAATGATTTGTACTGTTCTTGGCTGTACTTTTTTTTTCCTTTTATTATTCTTGACCTGATGAATCTGCTTGACATTAGTTGGCTAACTATATTTAGGGTCTGTTTAGATGCAAAATGCCAAATGACAAATATTTTTCTGCAGCAAATAGGAAATGCGAAATTTTTTCACCTTGGTGTTTAGTTACATGCCAAAAATTTAGCCATGCATACACAGCACATGCCCCATACATTTTTTTTTCTCTTGGACCTTTTGAGTCCCAAATGCAAAATGCCAAAAAATTTGCTGTTTACCATGGTGTTTAGATCCATTTTGCAAAAAGGTGAGCCAAAACCCCAAAAATTTTGGCAAAATTATGGAACTAAACAGGGCCTTGTTTTTGTTTCATAAAGCTGCACAAATGGTATGAGGAATGAATATTTCCATTTGCCCCTCATTAATTTTGAACTTACCAATCTCCATTGAATTGAAGGTTTTCTGAACTGAAGTTCAATGATACTGTCCATGCATGAATAGTATCAGATATATTCTCATTTGTCCCTCAGAAATTCCTTAGTTGGCAACCACCACTGGAAATTCAATTGCACGTTTTCCCTGCCAAACTATGATAATATTTATGTGGCTTGAATTCTAACTTTGCTGGTGCCAAAACTAACCAATTGTATTCGCAGGCTTGGGATGTGATAAGGCGTTTTGTGGGGCTTATTGGTGTTCGCAAGGTGTGAATTCAAGTCATTGTAATCTAATCTGCAACCAGGATACATTCAAGAGTGTAAGCTACTCATTGGTATTTGTTAAGCCTCATACTTTTGATCATCATACACAATGCTGGGCAATGTTCTGAATGCAAATGTGTAATATTGCAGATCTCTGAGCGACATATCTCTGCACTTCCTGACACAGTTCATGGGGGCAATCCATATGAAAAAGATGTAGGAATATTCTGTCATTATCATATCCCTGGCCCGTATTGGAATTTTAAATATTATTATGGTTTCTCCTCTTTTGTTTTCTAGATTACAGAAAGATGCATACAGCAATCAGGCAAAACATTGCAAGCTGTAATCTCAGAGTGGATATCAAAATTTGATAACATGGAAATTGGTATGTTGCAACCTTCAAAGTTGATTTTACTTTGATGTGCATGTGATGGACTGATAAGAGTGAAAGAATATGTATTATAAACATTAACTGTTCCTTGGCATGAACCACACGACAAAAGAATATTCCTTTGTAATTTGCTTGCTCAGTTGCTCAAAACAGGAACTGGATTTCTTTTTCATTGACTGAACTGTTAACATTTGTGGAGCTCCCAACTTACATGATGTTCTCATTTTCTGGTGATTTCTGATTAAGCATCAACAAAATAAAACATAAAACTAGTATCTATTGAGTTGACTGTATATGATTCATTCCTTAATGGGTTGTTGCATCATTTTTTTTAATTTTCTTTTTAGTTTTGCGTAACTGTAAGATTTAGAACTTTATACAGATGTAACTGTTCACTTGTTCAGTTCAAGTTCTGCTGCGTTAACTTGTTCAATTAATTTATTCACATTGTGAAAACTCCTGTAAATATTTGGCACAAGGTTTATTTACTGGGCTTTACTGTACATCCTGTGTCTTATTGCAGACTCCTGACCTTTTGCACTGACATGTGTTCTTGCTCTGATTTTTGTAGATCTACTGTACATCCTCTGTCTTATTGCAGACTCCTGACCTTTTGCACTGACATGTGTTCTTGTTCTGATTTTTGTAGATCGCTCAAGGTTGCAATTGAATAATGTGGATGCAATTACTTCCAGGACATATACTTGCAAGTAATATCTTTTTCTGAGTTCAGAATATTGTTGTCTGCTAATTATGTTGTATTGACTCATTTTGTGAATTCAAATGAATGCAGCCATTGCTTTTGCAAGTTCATTGATTTCCTCCTCTACTGGTTCCGTGTATCAATGCCCCGAAATGTATGTATACTGAACATGCTTCTGTTAATTACCTCGGTAGTCTAACATTGCACTATGTTGCAAGAGTTGTTTATATGTTAATTGATTTGTTACTAGATCTGTTTATATTCTAGAGTTGGGCCTTAAAAGGTAGCTCTACTGGTTCCGTGTATCAATGCCCCGAAATGTATGTATACTGAACATGCTTCTGTTAATTACCTCGGTAGTCTAACATTGCACTATGTTGCAAGAGTTGTTTATATGTTAATTGATTTGTTACTAGATCTGTTTATATTCTAGAGTTGGGCCTTAAAAGGTGTGCCACTGGGAAAGGCAAAACCAAAATCATCTTGACATGGACTGGGCCTAAATATTATCTTTAAATGAAATATATGCAAAAAATATATTGAAAAACACTACTGTTTTTCCTGTCAGAAATAAGAAACCTATGAATAGGTCTGACGGACGTACCTAATTTCTGCAAATGGCTACTAAATATTAAGTCAAGACAAGGTCAACTGTTGTCATTAGTGTAGGCTTCCTGCTTCCCAAGTTTATTCCAAGTTTGGCCTCACTAAGAGCTTTGGATACTGTTAATACTTACATCGGAGGCAACTGTTTAATGCACATATACCAAGAAAAAACAATAATGCCTACCAAATCACATAAGAACAAATTTTCAAATGCCCCAAAAATGAATCAGTGATCATTCATGTGATTTGCATCTATTTTATGTCAAATACTAATAAAGTTGATTCTCTGATTTTTCATGTCATTCCTAATGTGTTTCTTTTGATCTGCTCATCAAGTAGTATCATGTTCCATGCATAAATGCTCTTAGTTGGGTTACACATTAGTATATGGGGAATCTGGATCAGGTGGTTAGTTGAGCAACAAATTTCAGGAACATAACTGGTTTTTCATACTATTTTTCTTACATTCCTGTGCTCCTAGAGTTTTTGTTAAATTCTGTGTCTAAATGCTTGAGCAGTTAAACTCAACATGGTTCTGAATTATCCACTGATTGATACAAGTTAAGAGTTTGGTTTAACTTTACAGTTGTACATATCGATGTATGAGTTTTTTATGGTAAATTCTTGACTATTTGAACTAGCCAAGAAAATGCCAGTGCTGACTGCCTAACTATTGTTGCTTTCAAAATACCATGATTAGAATAACAAATGTTTCTCTTATAAGAAACAAGATGCTAAAGACTCTGTGCTCGTTATTTTGTAATATATAAGTAGGTCCGAGTCTCCTCCATGAATAATTGAATAAAGAAAGTTAGCTTTCATTTTAAGCCGAATCTTATCTCCATCAGCACATAATAGACACATCAAGCACAACGCACATACTATATATAAACATCCTGATGATGAAGCACCGCAGCACTGCCTCATTTATTTATTTGATTTGATCTGATCTGATCCCATTGGTCCGCTAATGGCAATCGTGATGCTCTGTTATCGCAGCTTCTTCCGCCTGATGCCGCTGACAGGGAGAGCTGCTGGTACGGTTTCATGTGCCGCACCCAGCACCATCGGCCGGACCACGCCAAGAAGCTCAACCACGTCTGTCGCCCGACAAGAGGCAACCCCTAGTTCCAGGAGCCCATCACCTGCTGGTGATCTCCAAAAAAAAAAAAAAAAAAAAAAAAAAAGTGCAGTGATTTCTGTAGTAGTGTGGAAGTAGAAAACTAGTACTTGGCTGAGAGCCTAATAAACACATGTAACATATTCACGTGAGACTGTTTCTCTCACCATTACCATTAACAAGATGTGCAGTGATTCTGTAGTAGTATTGGCTCGTTTTATGAATTGAAATGAAGAAGTGTCTATCCATTATATATTTGATGTTGAACGTTCATTGAAAATGGTCGGCAAGTGTGGCATCGTCCATGTTGGACCGTCCCTCTCCTTTTGAGAAGGAACCTGGCTGGACCTGACAATGAAATTAGTAGTATATTGCTGGTGCTGGTGCTGGTGCTGCCGGAACCGCCGCTGTGTCGGCAGGTTGGGGATAGTTGAATTGAATGAATGGAATTGAATGAATCCCACTCACTCCAGTCCAGGGTTCCCACTTTCACACGCAGCGTTTCAGATGCTGAAATGGTGCATGGGCTCATCAGCTGATACCTGAACCTGAACCTGACGGCGATGCGTGTGTGTATCTCCATCGCTGTCGGAGACTCAAGACCTTGCACGCAGCAAGAGTTTTGTCAGGCGACTGTCCATGGTGAACATGCTTGGTCGGTCACAAACAGCCAGCCTCGGTCTGAAACCGTAGACAGCCGCAATCGTCGTCGTCTCTTGCAATTTTCGAGGAGATTAATCAATCAGTAATGGGATAATTAATTACTAGTAGTCCCTTTTATTAACAAACGAGTAGAATAATCTTCATTGAACACGGGCGAAGAGCGTGGAAATTTGGGGTGCTGCAAATGAATTCAACCTCTCCTTTTTTTTTTTGTCTCTCTTTTTTTGTCCAAATTTGATGGATGGATAGATGTACTATCACTATGAGCTGCTGCTGCAGTAGCTACTCTGAGGAACAGATCAGAGCAGACGACGCCATACACGAAATTTCAGAAGCTTTTTCCGTGGCCAGCCACAGCAGCAGGAAAAAAAGGCTCACCTGAAAACCTGACTGCAGCACGAATGGGGTAAAAAGTTGAGGGCACGGTTTTATCCGTGGCAGGGATGCGTCGCCATCCAACACACACGATCGATCGACTACACGAACCACACGAACCAATGTTGTTGTGTTGTGTGATCCGTGACAAGGCCGCCAAATTTACCGGAGCACAGTGACCAGATCACCGACCGGCGACCGGCGACCGGCCAGGAGGCCAGGAAGGTTGCCAATGGCTTCCTCGAGCGTGTCGCAGCACGCCTGCGCCTGGCCGGCCGGCCGGCTGCTCTGAGTGAGGCCTTTCTCACTGCAACACCCATTGGTTGGCAGCACGCCACTCCATTGCTTGGATCAGATCAGTTGATGCTGCAGCGACCGACTACTACTACTCACATCACACATCAGTCATGCATGCTCATGCATCACGGCCATTTTTAAATGCCTTTCTCTCGCAGTCTTTTACTCTCTTTTCTTTTCCCCTTTTCGTGCGCCGCTGTTTGACATGCAGTGGAATCTGGAACCCTTGTAGTCTTGTTATTGTCGTTTATATAGTTTTCAAAATCTCATTTGATTTTACGGTCGGCTTTACAATTTTACGATTATATTGTAATAGATACAACCCTGCAATATATATACTATGTATCCTATCCTATCATTGGAATTATTATCAGGATCACGATATTTTCGTGAAGGAATTATATATCATCCATTGTTGGAGTTGGAGCTACTAAAATTGTGCAAGATTGATCCATGTTCCTTGAGCACTTGTTTCCGAATATGCTCTAGCTGGGCGCGCGATATAGGAACAGATCAAACTAAAATATCGTGCATCTTGATCGAGCAGTAGTTTTCAAGAGCTGAGAGTCTCGTCTTGCCGCTGCCGCTGGATGTGCTTTGAGATTTACGCTCGGATGGATTACACGATAGGCTGGGCAACAGGAAAGGAACAGACCAAACTAAAATATTGGCAACCATGATTAGTAAGCGAACTGATCATAGATCAGCTGGTTGGCTTCATTGTTGTGGAACCTACCCACTAGGTTCAAGTCTTCAACTTGGCGCCATGGTGCTTTCGCGTTTTCTGTTTTATTACTGAGATTTTCCGACGCTATGCATTAAGTGGTAGGTGACGTCCCCCAACAAATCGATAGTGAGGCGTCTGTGGTGACTTCGTGACCTTAAAATCTGTGGCTCCGTCCTTGGAAGGTGCTCATAGGGGTAGGTTTTGCACAATGGATGTGTTCATAGGGGTGAGTGTGCGTACGTGTGTGTTGGGTGTATGCGATGTATTTTGTAATCTTCAAAAAACCATGATTAATAAAAAAACCATGATTGGCTGCCAACAAATCATGGTAGATAATGACGTTTCCGTTTTTTGATAATTTTGGGTTCCATGATATTTAGTGCCCTCTCCTTGTCCATCTTTATTTATTTTTTGATTCCCTCTTTATTTTGTTTTAATTGTCATTGTAGTAAGCGTACGGATTCCTATACCTAATTGCGACATCACGAATTAGTGACCAAAACTCTCTGTGTCATTATGCACTTTTTATTTAAGTAGCATTATGCACTTGCACACGTTTATATATAAGTACGTACATAATATATGGCCAAATTAAAGTTCTTTGCATTGTGTCAGTCCTTAAACCTAATAGATTGCGTTTGGTTTCGGTTAAGGCTTTGTCATGAGAAAGCATAAACTAGTACGAATATGACAACGGTTTTCCTCAAAAAAAAAAAATGACAACTTGTGTCGCTATCCATGATACTGTTCGATATATATACCTGCAAACAAATTAATTGAAGCTGGGGGTGATCATCAATCAATCAAATTAAACAAGACAAGTACTCACAAAAAAAAATTAAAGAAGAAAAGCACGCACACAACCGTACCATAATGCATTACTCAACTAGTCAACTTGGCACAAACAATGACACCACTCTTGGAAGCACTGATCCATAGTCCAAATTAAGCCTCTACTATATATGTGTAAGAAGAATAATGCAGAGAATCTTGTGACGGTATGTTTTTGCTATATAGTATATATATCTTAATTTCAGGGCTCTAATATTCCATGGACGAATCTACTCTAATGCATGACACAATCTGATGCATTCATCACCCACCAAACAAATGAATAATATTCTGGTGTTCAAATGGATTGTTTATTTATAAGATTAAAAGTTGAATATGTAGGATCCCATACTTGGGAAGCATTAACCACAAAATTACTTCTTTGTATTAATATATAAAGAATGACTTAAATTTAACTATATTTGTGTAAGATGTTTCCGATAATAAAACGTCAACTTGTATTTTAAAAAGTGCACTTTTTTTTTTTTTCACACAAATCTTCAACCTTGGCACATTGTTATCAGAAAAGGTTGGACAGATTAAAATGGTTTTTAATTTCGTTTAGCATTAGTTGATTTGATCTAAATCATGACCTTATTAAAATCATTATATATGGGAAATTAAATATAGACCGTATTCCCTCATTCCATTTCAATAAAGTGTATATAATAAGCAAACTCTACTAAGGACAAAACCTACGCTAAATGGCAACGCCTACACTACAGTTGCTGGAAAGACTTCTGTCACTTTTGTCGTCCAAGCCAATTATTCAACATGGTAAGCGTGTTCTAGTAAAAAAAAAAAATCTCTTTTAATTGAATGATTTGAGTTGTGCTTATTTGTGTACTAGTTTTTTAGTGGAAGTGCGATACTTGTAACTAAAATATACGAACTTTTGAATCTAAAAGTTTCTTTTTACACAAAAGGATTAGGTGAGAGAAGCTTAGGAATTTGTAATAATAGAGTTAAAGTACTTGCGCCTCAAAAAAAAAACCCTTTCAATTTTGAAAGCATCCCGAATGAAGTTGATATATATACTCCCTCCGTTCCACATTATAAGTCGTTTTTATTTTTTTTTGCTTATCCATTTTGTTATATATCTAGACATATTATTAAATCTAGATGCGTAGCAAAATGGATATACCAAAGAAGTCAAAGCGACTTATAATTTAAAACTGATGGAGTAGTTTACTACTTCCTCCATTCAAAATTATAAGACCCTCTTAGCTTTTATGAATACGTTTCTTAAACTATGTATCTAAACATAGTGTATATCTAAGTACATAGCAAACTCTATGTGTATGTAAAAAAAAATACAAAACTCTTATAATTTAAAACTGACGGGCTAGCATTCAATTTGACAATATAATGTGGCGCCTCCATGCACTCAAAAGAACCCAAAAATGAATCAATGGCAACATTAGTAACTAAATTAGCGCACAAACACCTCCTTTAAATAAAACCCGTTGTATATGTATAGTTTATATAAAGCAAAAAAAAAAAAAAAAAAACATGTGAGCTAATTACCCAAGGACTTGGCGCCATTAAAAATTAAGTTTTTTATAGCATAATTAACCACTAACCGTTTTGAACGATATACTAGTCTAAAGTGTACAAGTGCTCATGATTAACACCTCGTCTTCGTCGACCTGTCATCGTTATAGCTTAAGTAATTAAGAGCATAAATAACTCAATACAATATGATGAGTGCTATCTTATCAAATAAACATCAATGATGATGATCAACACCACCCTCCCTCCTCTCTTTTCAATGTCAAGGCAACTTGTCCCAAACACCAAACTATGCTATATATATCACAAACAGCTACACTGTTCTAGATTCTCAGCTGGAAACTTAATACAGTTCTAGCAGTCAAAATTTTCTATTTTAATTTATTACTATATTATTAGCTGAAAGATTGAAGTTGTGCTAGAAGTATCCAATCTTCAATGCAAGTTTTAGTGCAAGTTTGATCCAATACTTTCAACTGAACTTTTAAAATTTTGTTAATCTAAAGTTTTTAATTAAAAACAAAAATATAGGAGGCCGGGAAACATGGATCATATATTAAAGCATTCCTTAACAATGGTATTGTTATTTATTAAAGAAGGCTTGGATCACCTGAAGTGTCGCTTATATTTATATAACCTCAGATAGATGTGTGTGAATGTGTAATGCAAGAGCTTGTTAGTACTCTAATTTAGCTATTGTTAAGTTGTAGTTGTTGCAAATAAAAGTCCTAGTAGAGCCCTAGATCAATCAACATGTAGATAGAAAAAAGCAGCAATGACTGTACAAATCTCTCAGCAATCTTCTTGGTGGGTGATGGCACCATAGCATATAATAAGAAGAATTGACAGTCTGATCCTTTTGTGATTTAATCGGACCCACAGCTAATCATCACTCCTGAGCACAAATCTTAGATTAATCCAACGAGCAAACTAAAATAATCCTTGAAGAATAAACTAAGAAGCAACCAATGGATCATCACCTCATCACAAGAGCAGTAGCAATCACCTAATCAAGCCACTAACTCTGCCCTAATCGCCGCCAAACGCCGCCTTGAGCTGCACCATCATCTACCAGCTAGCGCACACACCTCATCATGCGATCCATGGATTCCATCGCCGGCCTCCTTACTGGGGCTCGCGGCGCCACGCCCGGCGTCGCCGCCGTTGGCGCCACGGTGGCGCTGGGCCATCTCCGGCGGCTGCTGCTGCCCCTCGTCCTGCTGCTGGTGCTGGTGGTGCTGGACGCCGCCGCCGCTGGCGTTGAGCGCCGCGAGCATGCCGATGTTGGCGTCCATGGTCGTCGTCCCGGCGGGGAAGCTGTTGCCGCTTCTGCTTGTTGACATGAACTGGAGCGGCGCCTGCACCGCGCTCCCGCCGCCGCCACTGCCGCCGAACGCCCACGTGGGCTGCATCCAGAAGGCGCCACCGCCGGCGCTGTTGGGCGCCACGGCCCACATTGCGGGGGCTGGCGTGACGCGGGCCTTGTGCTCCTCGGCGTCCTCCCCGCCGCCGTCGTCGGGTTGGTGCTGCTGGCGCGCCGCGGCGGGGTCCTTGAACAGGTCGTCGGCGCCCTCCCCCTGTAGCGCTTCCTCATGAACTCCCCGGCGCCGGGATCCTGCGGCGCCTGCTGCTGCTGCTGTGGGAGGCGGAGGGAGAAGCTGCTGCTGGTGGGTGCTGGTGCTGGTGGTGATGGTGGTTCCAGCCGAGCATGGCGGCGGCGACCTCGTGCTGCGCCGGCGAGAGGTGGTGGAAGGCCGCGGCCGCGGCGCGGGAGGCGGAGGACGGGTTGGAGGCTCCGGAGCGGAGGGAGACGGCGAGCGAGGAGAAGTTGGCCGGGATGGTCCCGGTCCCCGTGGCGGCCACGATGGCGGGCTCCGCCTGCTGCAGCAGCCACTCGATGGTCTCGCCGTCCGTCTTGTGGCCCAGCTCCCGCGTGAGCTGGAACACCCGCGCCGCGCACAGCGCCGGCATCCGTATCCGCCGCCCTCGGCCCTCCACCTTGGTGTGCCGGTCCTTGGTGGGCCGCTTGTTCGCCGCCGCCGCGGGCACCACAGCCTTCTTCTTGTCCGCGGTAGTACCGCCGGATGATCCTGCAGCAGGGCTCCGCCACCGCCGCCGACTGCTGCTGCTGCTGCGCCAGCTGCTGATGCACCTCCCCGCCCGCCCGCCGCGACGGCGGTGGCCGCGGGAGCGATGGCCAGCGAGCCCATGAACGGCGCCATCCCCGCCGCGTTGGCAGCAGCGGCGTAGTAGAACGGGTGCACCGCCGCGGTCTGGTGGTGGTGGCGGTGCTGCTGCTGCTGATGCTGCTCGGAGGCGCTCCGGCTGCTGTTGGTGCTCGTGCTCGTGCTGCTCGACGGCGCGTCCATGATGCTTCGTCCGTCCGCGTGTCTTCCTTCCTTCCTTCCTTCCCGCGAGCGAAAGCTACCTACCGTTGGACGGAGCTAGTAGCTAGCTCTAGCTAACGACGACGCTTCCTTCACGCACGCAGCACAAGCGACGGCGGCGGCGAGGAGAACGCGGCGGAGGAGGAGGACTCGGCGGTCAGCGGCGGCGGCGGTGTGTGTGCACCGTTGCACGTGCGTGGCAGCAGACGCGGGGATGGTGGGGGTGGGGCGGAGTGGAGATCAGAGGTGTGGGGCTGGGAGGCGAAAGAAAGAAAGAGAGAGAGAGACGTGGTGGAGAGAGAAAGAGATCGAAGCAGCGAGGGAGGGAGCAAGGGAGGTCAGAGGGCCGCGGGGACGGAGGATGATGGTGATGACTGAGGCCAGGGGTGGGGTTGGGTGTTTGTTCCTCCCTTAGCTTGATTATGTCATGCCCTCACTGATGATGATGATGATGGCCACCACTAACCCTAATTTCCTAAGCAAAAACGCCGCTGGCCGGGTCCTACTACCCTAACCTCATTGCTTCTTCTTCCTCCGTGGATCGATGATTCATCTGTTAATCCGGGCATCCATGCTTATATCTGCTGGTCGATGAGGTTAATTTGGAGGCTAATTAATCATAGCAATGAAATCAATAATCGACAGCTAGCATAGCAGCTGATGGTGGTGGAGCGCGTAGGTACGTTTCCTGCCATTTCTGATCGATCGAGAGGATTGGCAACTCATCGAGTTCAAATTACACACACGGATCCATGGTGTGAAGGCGTCCATGGCGACCTTTCAAACTTGAGAGAGAGAGGATCTATATCCGAAGTGGAAAGTTTGTAGGGTTGGAGAGAGCTGGACAACTAATTATTTGGCGGCGTGGGAGGGTATAATTATATATATATATTTGGGGAAAATCGAGCTGGACGACGGCTAAATTATATATGGTACGGTCCTTATTTTCTACTGTGCATGTCCTTGCCATATATGCATATATATATACAACTCTTGCGTGCACTACTCCTTTACATGATTCCATCTATAAACACCCTGCCGTGACAGCACATTGTTCTTGTTCAATTGTACTACGTTCATATATATCATTTCCCTTTCACATATATATAGAAAAATGAACACATTCACAGACAATTGTACTACGTTCATATATATTCCACAAAATCATCTCTATATCAGTAGCTAGCTAGCATGCAAGTTTTTTTTTTTTTTTTTTTTTTTTTTTTTTTTGAGACAGCTAGCAGGCAAAGGTTCATGATAACCGCTTGACCAAAATGGTTTTGTATTTTTGCTAGAGTGCACGTCATAAGATTAATTGTCTGTGAATGTGTTCATTTTTGAGGGTCCACTCTATTATATTTTAGCAGCAAGGGTTAATTATATTCACTCTAGTAATAATTATGTTTTCCAAGAAAAAACTAATTAAGATTTGCTAGTAATCATTATGTTTTCCAAGAAAAAATTGAGATTTGGCCTGCAATTAAGCCATACTAAGGGTCTGTAATTAGCTGTTGGTGTGGCTGCTGGTCGGTAGGCCACTCACTCGTGGGGCCTTGGAATGATGAGCCCCAAAGAGGAGCTAAAGAGGGCAGAGCGGCCCCTTTTCCCTTTGCGCCGAGACACGCCTGAGAAACGCTAGAAAGCCCCCCACAAACGCACACCCTCTCCCTCCCACACATTGTCCTTCTTATCTTATCAATTATTTTACTCCTACTTACCTACAGCCTGTGAGAAAGAACTTCTCTTCTATGTTTGTGATACCACATAGGATAAATTAAGACCTAAGGCATCACGACATCAGTATAAGTACAATAGTTAACGGTCGTGGAGTTTGGTATTATTATTATTGTAATAGAGGGAGAGTTCCTTTTGGTATTAATTATTGTAACAGAGAGAGCGGGTCTAGTCTCCTCTTGTAATGCACATGACCAGCGATAACGATGTCGATACTTTTTTTTTGCCTACCCTTCTTCATTCAACATAAGTTAGTTGTATAAATCATTAATTTATCTTCTTTTCTCGTAGACGGAGCTAGTATTTACCTAGGTTTAATGTTCAGATTAAACTCAACTAACAGTAATGGGTTTGCAATAAAAAATGCTTGATGACCATGTAACCACGTCTTTTCTTGTTTAATATGATAGAATATCTGATGACGACACACACAAATCACGCGGATAACATGGTCCAAATTAGAGGTGAGCCATAGACCACAGTGAGAACTTAGCTCTATGCAAGAGTCTTGCCTTGCCTGCACCACCACACCAATTCCCTTTGACTTCTTCAATTCAATGATGTATGTTATCAAAAAAAAAAAAAATCAATGATGTACTTACTCCAGGTTAAGCATGGTGGATGGATGAGTATTATTATTGGTGGGTAGACGGAGGCGTGGCCGCGGAGCGATGGGGGACATCGCAGGTGCGGGGTGTCAGAGCGGGGAGCATCTAATGCTGCTGACAGCTCATCCCCAACAGGTCGCTTCACTCACCTCCACACACTCCCTGCACACTCACTCTCACACACTACCTATAGCCCCTGCTGCTTGCTGCTCCCTCTCTCTCTCTCTGCAAAAGTTTCAAACAGAGGCAAGGCAAGGCTCCTGTCGTCTCCATTTCCAAGGATCATCATGGGTTAATCAGTCACAAAACGATGCTCACCACTCAGCTCTGAATCATATCCAAGTCCCTGGCCTATAGATTAGCTTCAGGCCGGCCGGCCACGGTCAGTATAGGCTCGTTCTGAATTGAAGAAATATCGATGACAAAAGTGTGTGCTATCGTCTTGCTATCGATCTTTATTTGAAGATTTAAATTTTCTTTTATACTACAACCTACTACCGGCCTCCCAAAACATAGTGTAGTATGCATGCATTGGCACCTCATGTTCGAGCTGGCTGGCTATCTGGCTGGCCGGCTCCAGCAGTAGTCCTCGATCCACAGCTTGCCCCCTTGCATCATCATCACTCACACACAGAAAAACAATCATATAACTATGTTTTCATAAAACAAAACAATCGAATAGTGTTAGTGCTTGATGTACTACTCCTGATCGACCTAGAAAGAGATTGATGTTTGACTCATGACATCAGTTTGGGACTTGTGTGTATGCTTGATTAATTTGTGAGATAATGCATTTTTTAATATATGTTTCATGGTCGTTGTTAAAATAATTGTGATCCCTAATCAGATTGGAACTTGAGTGGTCATAAGTATTACAGTCGTGAACTCAACACTACTGGAAACGGCGTCTCAGCTGAGTGTCGGGGCTTTGCCGAGTGTCAAATTCCTGGCACTCGGCAACGACCCAATAAATTATAGTGCATGATAAAGTCATAACATCGTACTATAGAATCGCGACGATTCTAATGACTTAGATTTGGGCTTCTTTGAGCTTCGGAGAGAAGCTAGAGCAGGTTTATAGTGGCAGAAACCGGGGACTTTCTTATTCTTTTTGTTTTCTCTGAAAATATGTTACTACTACTTCTTTAGACAACCTCAACAATAGAGTCAACTTTTGCTAACTCTCATATGAACTTAAAAAAGAGAGATAAGAATAGAGGAACCTGATTGTTACTATAGAATAACTTGTGAGCGTAGACACACACATGAAATGAAAGGGTATCTCAGTTTAGCTTTTCATGAAAAAAGCTACCCTATATCATTCTCTCTAGCCCCTTTTACTAAATGAAAATTACATGACCTAGCTGGTTTAACACTGTTCAATTAAAACTGCCCAGTTGCAACATGCATATATATGCATATTCCCAGTGGGAGCGCGATGCAAATTGGGTTAAAAAAAACGTGTTACTATTGTAGTCATATAAATAAACACAGTGCTAGCACTATACGGTAATAAAATATTCATCAAAGCAGCAGGTGTGGGATCATGTACACACCCACCATTCGTTTTTTTCACAGCCTTGAGATATATACATCGAAAAGTCCACTATGTATGTTTCTGTATATATATCATCCAGTGTTATGAATTTTGTCGTCGATCCGATCGGATCTCATCGACGATCATCGTCGGTACTACGGCCAGCAGTGTTTCTGTCATCTGTAGCAGCATATGCATATGCATATGGCATGAAATGTTGGCCGATCGATCGCCCGTAGCCATAGTATAATATCTACTGTTGCTCATTACTATGTCCACAGCAATAGTAATCACTAATATACATTGCATGTGTTGTCGTTTACCTGTCGCTGGATCGATCATCATCAGATTCAATAAAATTCATCCTCATGCATCAATGCTGTTAATTGATTATTGAACAGTAAGTGCTAAATTAGCCTTTTTGTGATCAATTAATGCTAGGTATAGTAAATTTACACACACACGATCGACAAGCTACTGATTGTTGCATTTGTATTATTTGTACATATGCTTGCGCTGGGTTAAAGTCTCGACAAAATGCGCAGAGAAATAGGCAATAACAAGCAGCTGCTGAGATGGTCCCGGCCAGCCGGTCAAACAAGCAGGCCATTGTCTGCTCGATCGTCAAATAATATCGATCGATCTAACAAAGATGACTGTTGTAATGCATGCAGTAACTATAATTACCGTGTGGAATTACCTCTCACCTTAGCATTGCTGAAAGGCAAACGGGCGAAAGTATCCTTTCCACGCGTACTAGGTGTTCTGTAAATCCCAGACCAAAGCCTAAAAATTGACCACAAAAAAAAAAAGACCAAAGCCTGAAAAAGGAACTTGCATGCACTGAGCTCGTGTACGTCCGTATATATCTGGATTAGTATTGTAAAAATATATTTTAATTAATTTACTGCAAGTGGCAAACATAATCCCTTTCTTTCATTAGGCAAATTTTTTTTTGAGTTAACCTCTATGTTTACCTTTTCGCAAATTTTTCAGGTCTGCAGTTGTACATTAAGGCATTGTTTGGATGTATATTCACTTCAATCCACATGTGTTGGAGTGGATTAATTGGCATGGAACTTAGTTTTGTTCCACTCCAATCGACCATTTTCAACACATGTGGATTGAGATGGATATATGTGCATACAAACAAGGCCTAAGGTGGAAAACTATGGTTGTGTTTGTGAACTCGGTTTTAATATTGTGTGTTTGTTTGTGTAGTTTAGCCATGCCATTAAAGCTGTTGTTTGGTTGTGGCACAATCACAGTTTAGTTAGCACACACTTCTGGTAGCTCCTTTTGTTTTTTGGGTCCAGTTCCACCATATCCAATGTGTATCAAACAAATTAATAGCTACAAATTCGAAAAAAAGTTTCACAAAGAAGTGTGACAATGTGTGATCATCATTCAAACAAACACACACTAAATTTGTAAAAGATTTATCACTCCAAGTGCCAAAGCACTACTCATATTGCTCATTAGTGTTACTAAAATCAAAATATACAGAGATAGGGCATTAATGCTGCCAAACCTTGTGTGTTAGTGGTGATGATAAGTCCTAGGGGTAGTCCTAATTCAGAAACGACAATGACCATTAATTAAGGTACCAACTAAGAAAAATAGTGATATGACATTTTTAAAGAAATAAAGAGATGGTAGGAAATGGTTTCTTATGCAAGAAAGAAAGTAAATATGACTACATGGTGGATGATATTAGAGAAAAGTTAGATGATTGGACAAAAATCAATTATGAAGAAACCAACCATTGAGAGAATATGATTTCTTTGTGTAGCGTTTATATGACTTGATGACTATGGAAGTCGATCATCTTGTAGTTTTTGGGTTGTTCTAGGCCCACGTGTGTGTTCTAATTTCTGAGCATGTGCATGTGAGGGAAGAAATAAGATGCGGGGCAAATCTTGTTTTGGCTAGAGAAACCAAGAGTTTAGGCCACTTTAGTTCTTTTTTTGTCGTCTAATGGTTTAAAGTGTTTTGGAGCGTTAGCAAATCGTTTAGGTCTAACTTTAGACCACTTATTTGAAAACTTTAGATCTAAACTTTAGCGGCTAAACTTTATATGAGGGAATCCAAATAGGGCCTTAGCATCTTTACCAATTGCATTTCTCTCGGCTGGGAAACATCTAGAGTCATCATCTTTGCATATCTTCGGTTTTATTTGGATGACTATCAACAAGATTTATTGGCCTATCTAAGTCAAAGTTCTATGTTCGTTTTGTTTTTCCATGTGTCTTAGTGTCAAGTTGGAACATTTTTACTTTTATTTACTAGCCTATATGGGCAATTGTAATAGTTGGCCTGAGTTCTATCAGCAAATAGATGATGCCGGATAGTTACTATCCTTTATCTAAAAAAAATCTCTACCCATTGCATAACTGGCTATTATACTTTAACTGCTGGCTTGAAATAAATAGTAAGGATGAGACTTTAACATTGGCAATCTGGCATGGCTCATAAGCCGGAGCTAAAGCCAGAGATTAAGCCTAAAAATGTTGCTCCTCTTCAGTTTAAAATTGACTTTAATTCCTCTTAAGAATGTCAAAAATGGCGTCTCCTCGGGTGTTTGGTACAGTTCCTCCAGCTTTATTTCTGTTGAAGTTTAATTTGCCGTTGGAACCAAACCAAGAACCCCACCAACATGCCCTAAGTTGTTTGTTGCTAGTGAAGTGAGAAATATTTATGGCACAAGATGGTCATAAACATGTTGCTCCTCTTCTGCAAACTCCTTAAAAAAATTTATGACTTATAGCTTGGAATGCAATGAGTAGCACGTTGCTGCTTCTACTCACATTGGTTTTGTAAAGGTGCGGTGTGTACATCATTCACAAATATACGTTCGCTCAGATCCCAACATTGGACGAATTTAAATTCCCTGCATGCAAGAAAAGTTGATTGCTGATGAACCAGCGCGGCCGGCCGGATCGCTTTTCATCTGTCAGATCAGGGTCGCGTTTGCCAACCCTCTGTTGTTGAGTGTCGAACGTGAATTGCCATCAGATCAGCTCGATCAGCTAGCTGTATGGAGCGTGCTCCGTAGCTGGTCGTAGCAACTCATTATATATATATATAGCATCATAGCACTCATGCATGCTTTGCTAAAATGAAAAAATTCGAAAGCGATCGTCGCATATATAATATAGATGAGTAGTAGTACTGTATGTATGGACCCACATGCGTCGTCACACTCGACAGCGCATGCATCAAAAGCAGCTCGCTCTCTCATCAGCAAGCATCCATGGCTTGGCTTGGCTCGTCCATGAACAAATAAAAAGCTCATCAAGATTCCTCTGTGCAGCAGCTCCGATACCGAGAATCGTCAGCTCGCACGTGTGCCTGCCTGAACACTAGCTGACGCGTGCCTAACCGTGCACAAATGACTTCTGGGCTTCTGGCCGGTGAAACCAGAAATAGCTAGTCCCTGCCGACCGGTAGCGAGCGATTGTAGCAAGAAAAATTTTGAAATCTCGTGGAAATTTTAGTTTCCAAACTAGACTTTGAAGTGTCGCGTTAGATCAGTTTAATTTCAGCGTGTATTTTGGATAAAGTACGTAGTCGATGTCAGATAATTCCAGCTGACAGTATAGCGCGAAGTTGTCACTTTAGCGCCGCTATAGCGGCAAGAAATGGGAAACGTTATTTTCCGTAGCGCGGGATTTTTTTCATGAGTGAGGTATAATTTAAAAGAGAATACTACTTTAGTAAAAAGAAGAATTAGACTAGTGTAGCCATAAGTGTTGTCTATGTGATTTTTATGAAACAATTACACACCTCCTTTTTTGAGTGCCAACACATGTCAATACCACTTGGAACATGTTCATATATATAGCTATTGAGTTTTGGGAGCTATCTAATAATGGGCACGTTAATTACCAATCCAAGTTTAATTAATTACCTTTTTTCCATTTTATTTTATAGTTGCTAAAAAATCTTCTAGTAGCACCCACAAAATTAAAGTGATGGTGCATGGATAAGCTGGTCGTTGACTGCACGCAATCCAAAATGTCGCTCTTCGTTCTGTCATTACCAGAGAGCTACTCCCTCCGTCCCCACTGATTTTTTATAGTTTGTCATCCCGGTTTTACGTGCCATCTTATTCGATGCTTTGGCCTTATTCAAATTTTTTTTAGTGAATATAATTTATTTTGATACGACTTATTTTATCAATCAAGATACTTGAATATTGATTAATTTATTTTATGATTTGCATAAATATTTTGAATAAGACGGATGGTCAAACATGAAGTTTAAAAGTCAAAAACGACGAACTCTATGGGAAAGTGATGGGAGTAGCACGCAATGCATGCATGTAAATCTCCTACTGACATGCTCCCACATTCTTTTCACAAAGTCCATCCATCCATCCAAAGATTCCAACAAGCCATTGTTGGGCTGCTTTAGATCTTCTTCCAGTTAAAGCGTTGAAAGTGGCTTGCTGGAAGAGAACGAATGAAGGCCTTTGTATTTGCATGCCCAGGGAGCTTTAAAACCCAGCAAAGGCCGGCCAGCATGCCCAGCTGGGCACCAACGAATCTCTCCAGCTAGCTTCTGCCGTCTGCCGACCGCCGGCCGGCCGGCCGGCCGATTGCGCCGGCCGCTAGCTGCCCTCGATCTCAACACTGCAGGTGGGTGCATGCTCGCAAAGTCTCGAGACACATACATGCTTTTGTTGACCATCGCCATCGCCGGCCGGCCATCGACTCGTCAAAACCTTGTCATGCTTGCTTTGCTGCTCTCGCTCGGATCCGACGGACGTACAGCTACAGAAACTCTTCCCTTTGGTGTCGCCCGTCCAGGAGGATCTTCTCCATATGGGCTATTTTGTGGCCACCCCTGTGACGATCAGATGATCAGATGGCCAAGTGGGCAACACAACACTAGCACTATTAGGACAGCGCAAATAGAGATGACACTAATTAACAGGCCCTATATGTATACCTTAGTTCTTGATCGACCTAGGCACCGCTATACAGCCTACTAGCAGCACAAAGTTCTAAAATCCATTGAGATTTATAAGTTTGGTATAAAGCATATCAATGTCCAAGGTAGTTTCAAAAATGCAAGTCTTAAAATGTGAGAAATTAACAAGAATATTTAGGCCTCCAAATATCTCATATTAGAAATATATGTCGACTACAAAGTTGTAGATCACATTTAGAGCTATAACTTTTGTATAGACCATGTCAATAAATAAGGTTCTAAAATCTTGAATTTCAAAATCTAAGATCTTAAAAAGTGAATTTGATCTTCTAATTAAACAACCTCGACAAAAAAAAAAAAAAAGCTATCAACAATAAAGTTGTAGGTCGATTAAGATCTACAACTTTACACCATGTCAGCATCCTTGGTCATTTGAAAAGTTCAAAAACTTAAATTTTAAAATGTGTTCATTTGACAAGTTCAAAAGCTTTATTTTTAAAATGTAATAACTAAATATCTGTAAGCCTCTAATAAAATGTCTCATATAAAAACAATGTCAACTAAAAGTTATAGATCTCATCGAGCTTTATAATTTTATGTAAAGTTTACCTAACTAGTTTCACATTTGAAAAGCTATGAATTCCTTATATAACAAAAAGAGAGATCGCATGACATGTGGGCCCCACCATCACGTACAAAAAGAAACCATATTCTATACTCGTCAAAGTATCTGTCTTGTTTTGAAAACTGAGAGCTGTAGTAAAGTTGTTCTGGTATTTAAGTTGGAGAGTGATTTTTAAATTCAGTAAAATTTGATGGGTAAATGGGAAGTTACTCTCGATCTGTTGTTATTATATAGGACGCTCATGGAATGCGTGCTTGTATAGATATATGGATGGATGGAGGAGCTCGATGCGCGCATGCACTGTTGTGTACAACAACTAGCTCATGTGTGGGTGAGTCAGTAGACACAGGAGGCAGTAGATAGCTGAGGACAAAGCCGTCACTGTTGGCGTCAGTAGACTGGCTTTGAGAGATCAGCTCATTAGGTAGCTCTTGATGATCCAAACAATCAGACCCTAAATACCTCTCACGGTAAGTAAGTAAGTAAACGAAGTACACAAACAACACGTCGCTCTTGATGACGATACGTACTATATATGTATGTGCATGCAGGTGATGCCTGGTTTAGATTAAGCAGATGATGTACGTAGCACATGAAGCCCTAAAAGCAAAATTTCCATCCCTGTCAGACTCTGGCGCACACATGTACACACACCTACTCTACTCCCGTATATAGAAGTGGGTGCAGACAGTGAGTGATTCAGTCCAGAGAGTAAAGAGTGGCTCTATTATTTTCCTTACACTCGCAGTAGTATTGTGCTTCTGCAGCAGCATGCTGTGATCGTCGTCGACGAGCCCGTCCGGCCACATGCATGCACACCACCGTACCAATAATGCTGGATCGATCGGATGCCATGCCATGCCATGGCATGAACCCATGCATGAGAGTAAATGCGAAGCACCTGGGCCTGGAGCGCGTGCAGCCAGCCGCAGCGTGCACGGACACACGTAAATGCCTGTGATAAACTGGCGCCGATCGATGCATCATGCGACGACTGGCGAGATCTTCAAGTGGTCACGTGTGGCGTGCCCGATGCCATGCCATGGCATGGCATGGCCCTGCCGACTCCGGGCTCCGGCCCCTGGCAGGCGGCCGGTGCTGCTGCTACTGCCACGATTTCCTGCATGCGGCCGGCAAGCACCGCAGCAGCAGCTTGCATTGCAACGAGCTACAGTTACCCAAACATATTATTGTTGTCGTGCACCGTCGGTATGGATCGATGGGCTGCATCTCGCTGCTGGAACAACTTGGATCGCTAAAAAAGCCTTATTAATCAGCTGGCCTGGCTCAGCCCAAACTCAATCAGTAAGGGTACGTATTACTTCCTCCGTCCCTCAAAAAAATGTAACTACAAAAAATCATGTCGATCACCTTGACTAAAGTTTTATCAAGTTTATAGTAATTAATATTAATATTAATATTGATGTCTCAAACAGAATTTATTATAAAAATATATTACATCATGAGTCTATTGATATTAATTTTGAATTATAAATGTTAGCAATCTTTTATAGAAATTTAATCAAAGTTAGAATCGGTTAACTTCTCGGGAAGTGAAAATTGCATGTTTTATAGGACTGAGGGAGTATTATAAGATGGTTTCTCTACTTGCCACTTCACACTATAAAAACTATGTTTTTCGTCGGGGTATAGGGAGTATTATAAGATGGTTTCTCACTATGTTTTTCATCCATCATTTCTTTAAAATAGATATTGTGTTTTCTCTAATCACAGTATATATCTTCTTTTTTTCTATCATCTTTTGACTGGCATATCTCTTTTTTATCTTGGTTCTCACATAGACATAGTTTTTCCTTTTCTTTATAAGGAACTAATTTTACCCTTCTTCCTTAACTCTACTTTTTACCCTTCTTCCTTAACTCCATGTGACATGCTTGGATTGATTATTCAGACTGGGATATTCTTGATTGTTTCAGTCAAATTAATATGTAGAAGTCTTTTTCATTATCATAGTGGATCATAAAAACATACTTTCTATCGACTAGATTGTGTCATTGTTATATACATGAACGAGAGAATATTCTTCTTTATTAGTGAAACACAAATTTATGTCTATCGCTTATGTAAACACAGTGGCTCTCTATTAATGGGGCTACCCCCACTGCAGCCCCTGGTGAGGTTGATTTCCTTGTTAATCATTGTAGCTTACTCTTTAAATTAACATTAATTTGATTTCTAGTTAACTCTCCATTAATTAACCCCCCCATCCATAATCCGGCCCAATGTAAACACATATACTCTTAAACATATGATGGCATAGAATGCAAGTTAAGTTGAAACAATTTTTGTATATTAATAGTTATGAAGTAAGTAATTTAAACATTTTTTCTAAATTACTTACTTCATAATATCATAAGTTGTTAATGTAAACAAAGATCTAAAGTGATACTTTAGTTCTTTGTATATATATTAGTAATTTAGATGGAAATTAAAACAATTGCTTAGTTTGTCTATTGTAACGACAATGTGATAAATTTTGATATGGGTTGGGGATATACTTTAGAGTATGACCCATAATGACACATCTGGTTAATCTAGCCAATAATGGCATCTGGTTAGTCTACATGCATGTAAATATATGAGGTTAATCAGCTAGATTATATTTGATAACTGCATTGATTGATAATTTAGATGTTGGTTTAAAGTTTACATGTAAATACCATCCACAATGGAGGCTTTATTATTATAATTATATTGGTATTTATCACAATGTGGAGGAGGACAATTTTTTTAGAGAATATATACGCAATGGTTTCTATTATCATGTTGATTACAATTCATCAAATTGATAAGTACTATATTTAGTTTATATAATTGATGAAAATCTAATGATACCTAGTTAATATAAAACAAATGTTATTAACTTATTATGTAAATTTGGTTAAACTTGAGATGTTTTAACTTTCCAAGATTCTTGGAATGAGTTACAGTTTATGAAGGGGCTGTTTTGATTAACTTGCTAAACCGTCCAAAAGTAATGATGAAAAGGTAATTTGAAGAAGTAAAACCAGTAACAGATCTTCTATTTTGAGTTTTGCTATTTATCACTCAAGTGTGTTTCTTTTAAGAGCTTAGTGGGAGATGCATATACTTTGAGTTATCTCATGTCAAAGAGAGGTCAATACTAAAGCCTATGATCTTTGCTAAGATTGCCTTCTCTTCTCATTTGTACATGGATGTATGAAAATCTAGAATGTAATCCCCAAGAATCCATCTAGATTGTAACGACGACAATTATTGATGTAATATAAACTCTTGTTTTGTCTTAAAAAAGTTACAGTTTACTATGGAGGGAGTATATATTGTTGTTATCCTGCTCCGTCTGCAATCTCTGCATGCCCGCGAGCAACTGCAAGGTGCCGAGAGGCCGGGCTGCATCTCGCTACTGGATGATAGATATCAGTTTGGATTGTTAAAAACAAAAGAAAAAAAAACTTATTAATCAGCCCAGCCCAGCCCAAACTTAATCAACAAGGCTATGTAGTACTATGTAACATGGTTTCTCTACTTGCCAGGTCACATAATAAATAATATACAAAAAAAAATGTTTTTAATCGATGATTTCTTTTTGCGTTATCTAATCACAATATATCTCTTTTCAATCCTTTGGCTGTCATATCTCTTTTTATCTGGGCTCTCACTTAGATATAGAAACTATATTTCCCCTTCTTCCTTAATTCCAATGTGACATGCTTGGATTGATTTCATTATCATAGTGGATCATCGGACAAAGCATACTTTGTATCGACTAGAATGTTCGACTTGCATATGCTAGAACTTTAGCTCGTAAATATAAAAGTATGGTACAACTTTTATGCACGATTGAATTTGGTATTTTTAGAATAACCTTTTACAAAAGAAGAGCGAGTTTCTTCTAACGTCGTGGAAGCAGATACTAATCGAACGGTCCTCCCTGCCAACCGATCGATGCATATCATATCCCCACATAGATTGAAAACCGGATAAAAACACAATAAAAATGTGAATTCGAATGAAAAACGTGATTTGCAAAAGCAGTTAGGGAAACTGACTATGCCCTTTTATAAGTACAATGATACCACGAACGCTATTCGGTGCACACGACGTCCGCGCGGCCGGGAGGGGATAGGGGTGGGGGCGGGGCGGGGGCGCGGCGGGGCGGCAGGTGGCGGCGGAGGCGGAGGAAACGGGGCCGGCGGCTAGGGTTAGGCTAGGTTCGCGGTCGGCAAAAGCTTGCCACCGGCGAAGAGATGGGGGCGGGGGAGAAGGTTGCGTAGACGATGAGGGCCACCCTAGGCACCGCCACCCTAGGGCGGGGGTAGGGGCGGCAGGCGGGGGCGTCCTCGGGGAAGAAGAAGGCGTCTTGTAGGCTAGCGTTGCTGGGCGCCGTCGCGCCGCGAATAGAACGCCCCAATGATAGTGGCACCATGACTACAGAATACAGATATGGCCAAGCAGTCAGCCCTATTCATACTCTTTTTGGGGCTCAGCCCTATTCATACTCTTTTGGGGGTCGCAGTGGTTCAGTTCATGGTGTCGCGTAATTTCAGCACCTATTCCGTCCCTGTTTGGTTCCATATATATAGTATCTATCAGATAATAACTTCTCACTCCGTTCTAAATTGTAGTATATTTTAACTTTTCTAGATATATTGATTTTCTATATCACCTGGTTATACACTATGTATCACGCCTCATTTTCTTAGGCTTAATCTAGTCAAGTCTAATATAAGAAACAAATTAATTCCACAAAATTTAAGAATAGAGTCCAAACCTTATCTCAAATATATCATAGCTATGCACTTACGTACTTGTGCGACTGGCATCATTTTATTGAAGTTTTATAATGAATACAGTAACAAGGTACACCTACAATATATACCAGGCACTAAATTACCCCCTTTTTTCTCATCTTTTTATACATGCCATCCAGCCGACGAGCTCACACTAAATAGGTAACTAACAAATCCAACATACAGCGGAGTTTATCAATACTCTTGCCAGACTGACAAGACCACGAAAATTATGATCCGCAGCAAAGCCAAAACCACTACTCAGTTCAGCTGAAACATGTTTTCTCCACATGGTTCTACGACACAACCAGAGGAAACTAATGTTTCTTCATCACTCTGCTTATGAGGTCGCCTAATCTAATAACCCAGCAAGGATGTCTGCCTCACGGCCTCAATAAATTATGTGGATGACAGAGAGGTGTGGGGCTACAGTCAGCAGCTGATCTCCCCTTCCTCCGTGTCAACATCCATCAGAGGTGATGTGCTGTCCACCATCTCATGATCTCTCTCTTCTTCGGAATCTTTCTTTGTGTCAATGACTCTGGATGGTGATAGGCTGTCCTCCATTTCATGCCCGTCCGCTCCCTGGATGTCATTCCTTGTGCCAATGACCATTACAGGTGATATGCTGTCCTGCACTTCATGCTGGGTGTCTTCCTGGAAATCTTGCCTCGTGTCAACGTCCATCGAGGGTGATGCACTGTCCTCCATTTCCTGTTCCACCTCATCCTCGAAATCGTTCTTCATGAACAGGCCAAGCCTCTCCAGCGGGCTCCCTAATCCCGGTGGCAAGTCCCCATCGATAAAATCCACGATTAATTTGCCAGGTGGACTTGACTGCCACGTTGTGCTGAAGTTCTCCAGCTCCTTTAGGAAGTCACTGTTGTCAATATCAACAGTCTTCTTCATCTGCACAAGAGGAGATTTATCCCTTGCATACCATCAAGCATATAAACTCGCAGGTAATAAAACCGCAAGCAGGCAGTACCATGCGTAGTGCAAGCCGTGCTGCTTCCCTCTCCCGCTCTCTCTTCATCCTCATTTCTTCATCAAACTTCCGTTGTGCAGCTGCTTCAGCAGCCTTCACCTGGGCCTCGATCCTTGCTTTCTCTGTATTACAATTAAAAAAAATGAAGTGGTAACCATGTTAGCATCCACAGGAATGGCATGTCCCATGTCAAGATGATACAAAAGTTACAGCTTCTGAATATGCCACAATGTAGCTTCTTGACCTAATACTTTCGAAAGTACTGAATGTATTCTTAATCCCCAAAAACAGAACTCTCACTATTCCTCATCCTCGAGATGCCTATTACTCGAAAGCAAATGTATGTACATAGAGCATGTTTAAAGAGCACATAAAAGTAAATAGGAAATTTCATCAGCGTTGTTGGAAGGTAAGAATTTAAGTCATTTCTCTACCTTAGAAGTGAAAAAGAATCAAGAAGTTATTTTCAGCACAGTTGACAACATGCCTTCAGAACAAGTTCCCAACTTTAACCCCCACCATAGCCCCAAGCAAGTTAAGTAGACTAAGGGTCTGTTTGGATGGAGGAACTAGGGACTTCGACTAATAGGGAATAAAAATTAGTCCCTAGCCCCTCCCAAGAGTCTAGTGGACTAGGGACTAAATGGGACTAAAAATTAGTCCCTAGTCCTCATGTTTGGTAATTTAGGGACTAAATGGGACTAAAAATTAGTCTCTAATCCTTAGTCCCTTGGGAACCAAACAGGGCCTAAAGATGAAAACCAATAAGAACAAAAAAAAAACAGCATCATAATTCAAAGATGTATATAGAAATTTAGTGGTGATAGTAAAAGGCAGGTCATGTTTTTGAGCACGTGGATCACTGTCTCACTGATCTCCATGCACTCAAAAAACAGAAGTTTCCAAATCCCATCTGTACCGAGATACCAAAAACTAGCTCATACACTCAGTGACTGCAGGAATGATACCAGTTATTGATTACAGGTTAAGCCTATTGTTACTAGCTCAACAGCACACAAAAAAAAGGTTCTTTTTTCACCCTGTGCATAAGCGAGGGCCATTCTTTTTTCGTCTAATGGCATAGTGTCAAACCGTCAATTAAAAATCCAATCTACAGAATCTAAGCACCCAGGCCAAAATAGCAGGCCATGTGTTAGTCTATTCATGATCAGGTACAAATCAATGTGGCGGTCGCTAAAAACCGGACACTGCTGATACTTTACCAGGGACATCTGTGGAAAGTTAGGACTCCTCAAAGTGAAGAGAGTCAAGAAAGTGCCTGAGTACTTTTAGTTACAAAAATATTTCACTAATACAAAACTATCCCCTCAGATAGGACCAGCCTTGGTAAGAGATATACCAGTCTCAGTAACAGACACATATAAGATATTTGCTCTACTCACAGGAATTCTAGAGTACCTAAAACAGATCCAGATCACAATTATATGAGACTCTTACCTTCTTGCTGCCTCTTTTCCAGCCTCTCCTTTTCCAATTGCAATTTCATAGGGTCTATATTTTTCCCCTGGGATCAAAACAGCATATCAGAAAGAGCTGCATCACTGCACGGAGATAAACTTGTCCTCTGCAAAGCCATAGCCAAATAGAAGGCCACAAAGTTCAGCACATGTTTTTGGAATATTACATGATCCAGAAGTGCCTTCTGTTGAGCCTTCACGATAGTCCCAGCAAAACGACTCCTGAGCATTGCTGCACGGAGAGCTCTGCCTGGTGACAAAGGTTCATCATGAAGGTAACTTTCCTCGCCTGGAATTCATATGAGGATGCAGTACATTAGCCAAGAATTATATGGGCAAAATCAGGTACCCTAAGCTCCTTAATGTCAAGTTTTCATTGATTCCAATCACATGAATCAAAAATATAAACAGATGAATAAACAGATGAATTATTTATAGGAGAACGCTAGCGAAATAACCTTGCAGAGAGGAAGCGAGAGGCGAAGTGGAAGTGTCATTGCCAGACCATGATTCATTTCCTAGGATTTCAAATACATTATCAAAACAAGAACCCTGGAATAACATTGTGCAGAAATGCTCAGCATACCAGTTGAACCAGAGCTGCGCTCAGTTTCTCGTGCACTTGAAATTTTAGCACTCTCCTGATGGTAGAAGATATAGCTTTAGATGGGGAGTTACAGATTTGTTTATACTAGAACAGGTAATGATGAGTATAAAAGAATAAGAAGGGAACTCATGCCCAAAACCTTAGCAGAAGGAAGAGTACAATCTAAAGATGCGACTTTCTTGCCAGTGGGGACAGAGTGATTTATGGGCCCCTCTTTGCTACCAGCTGATTGAAGAGGTATATCTGAATGAGAAGGAAAACATTAATAATCATAACAATGGGTTTTTAATTGACCTTAGGACAAAAGATTGTCATGTAATGCAAATAATTAAGTTATGCCATTGACACCTTTGGAAGGTAATACGGCTCAGAGCTGCGCACAGAAAATTTGATTTTTACCTGTACAAACAACAGATAGCAGTACTTTTAAAATCACATTGCCACCAGAGAAACAAATCAAATGAATAAGAGCATATGTGGTCTCACTTTGGAGGATAATCGTCTGCCAGTGTCTTCTTTGCAATCAAGTTTGAGCAAGCTATTGGCCCTTTAGTAACCAAAGGTTTTGAATTTGAGCATGCAACCGGTCCTCTAGCAACTGTAGACTTTGAATCCATACTAGCTCGAACTTTTATGACCTTCATTGTCTGCTGCTCTTGCACTAGGTTTCGGCCTCTAAATTTTCTTTCTACCGATTCCCATTCTGACTCAAATATTCCATTCAGTTCTTTAGCGACATTGTGAACATCATTGCCTGGAGGATTATACTTCATAGCATTTGAAAATGTTAGCCTCACATCTGCTGCAAACTCCTCAATGCTTACATATTTCTTTTTTGTGAGTTTATTCATAACAGTACCCAAATCCATTGGGTTGCGAATAACATCAAAGTAGTCAGGAATCCCAAATAGTATTGGATCAACAGGATCTTTGAAAAGCCAGCCACTCTTGTGATCCAGGAGCTTCCTTACAATATTTCCACACAGCCTTATCATCCTGCTATTTTTCATACTTGCAACCTTGACCCTATAAGATGACTGGTGCTCACATGCAGACATTGATGCCACTCCAGACTTTTGAGAGAGCTTGCTTCCCTCGACATCAGAATCTGTATCAGAGTCTCGATTCACTGCTTATATAAACTCCTCTCCTCTTCTTACAGGCTTGTGCCATCATTGTGTTTGGCCAGAGAATTCGATTTCTTGTCCGACAGCAGAGCAAAAGACTTGGTAAATGGTGAAGACGTGTCCAAGATGCACAAAGCACAGGTTTTCCTCAGCCAAAGCCTGTAGGTGGAGCATTCATTTAGAACAAGCTACTAAACACGCTGAAAGAAGAAAAAAAAAAAGGTCCATAGCCCCACACCAGATATCCAACAGAGTTAAAGCAATGGATTTAAATGAGTTATTTATTCAATATTAACCAATTTAGGGGAAATGAGAATTGCTGACATGTTTAAAGAACTGCATAATCACTATAAATGTTTAGGAATTCAAATGAATGAGCAAGCTCGAATCTAAATGAGAAGAGCAAATGTAGTTTTTCACCAAATGCTGGATGAATGATCTACACAGTCCGCCCAAACGAAAAACAAAAGGCAGATGATGCATTCGGGTAAATGAGACATCCAAATATTGCTTTTCGGGTAACCCAAACTTCCAAATAATAATCAAGTTGGGCATTACAAACACATACCCAATTTTAAGCGCTAGAGAAACACTACCAATAATTTGGATATACCTGATGTACCCGAATTTGACAAAACCAGCAAAATAGACGAAATTTTGGCATTTTAAAGCAGTAAACAACAATTTTTGCCAGCATTTAATAGAGAAAAATATATAACCAATCACACAGCTAGCAAATACCAAAGTACCAAACAGCATATGTCTTCAACAACTACACAAATGTTGTTCAAACAGATAAACATTTTCCCATAAGCATCACAGATCACACAAACATAAATTACGGGTATTATGGTAGTTCGGATACCAGGGATCAATACCGAACTGCCCAAATTAAATTTGGGTTTCTAGAGTTTCTTCCAAAATTGTAATAGGATATTTCAGGTATGGGTATTTCCGCTCTAGGTTCAGGTAGTTTGGCTTCAGAAACTGGGTTTTGTGCCAACCCTATGTGCTTTTAAAATGGCAATTGGCAGAGCTCTAACCATGTAATCAAACATTGTTGATTTTTTTTAAGCAATGAAAATATCATGTGACATGTTTCCCTTTCAGGCAGGCCTAACTCTAATTTAGAAATAATATATCTCAATTCTATTGGTTTAGCAGCGCATCCCAAACTAATCTTTCTTAGGTAAGCAAGGATTACATATGTTACTATTAATGTGTTCAATCGATGTTACCGAGCCAAAAGAGGTTACCTAACATGAACCTTGCAAAACATATCAAAAATAGAAAAAACTATTGATCACTACATGGCAATAACATTTTGGAAAAATGAATTTGCCACTTAGGAAATCGTATATTTGATTTTGCCACTGGAAATTGCTCCTTTAATTTCTGCACTGAATTGTTAAGTGCTATTTTGTTTATGTGACTTTTTTTTTTGCCATTTTAGCCTAATATTATCAGTTATACCCATAAATGGAAACTTTCCAGCTTATATACAATGAGTCCAAAGGATGTAAACAGAAATGATAGGTAATCCTCTCTCCACTTGCAGAGCATGTACTAGCATAATAAAGAAATGACAAAAACAGAATAACAAAAAACATTTGAGTAACGGAAGCTGCAAAATTTATTGTTGAAATCAGCGTTTGAGATTTCTCGATGCTAAATCTGATTCTCCCAAATAGAAACAGTATCATCTCCAACTGTTAAACAAATGATATTTCCATTTGCACTAATTAATTAATATTGCACATTAACGCCATAACCGTTTCTGCATCAAAATCAGCTACCATTTGAACCAACCCAACCAACAATAACGGTAGCCATGCACAAAAACAGAAACGGCTATGAACCAGACCAAGTACCCTGACGTGCGAAAACCATCTATCTCACGGAAAGTAACAATCAAAGGAGCGCTGCACCACACGCCACTGACGGAAGCCTAAATCACTATGGAGGAACCACAGGATAAGGCACACAAGTACGCAATCTATTAAGCAAACCCTAGAATCCCAACAAACTAGCCCTAGAGACAAACAACGAGTCTAGGGTCCCAAAAACATTGCTTCGGAATTCGGTTCGGTGAGAAATTAGGTCCGGTCATTCCCTATGGGCCACGAAACGAGATCAATTTCCCTACAGATCCGAAACGAATGGGTCCATTTCCCTGATGGCACAAACGAACCATAACCTATGTCGAATAGCCCTGAACAAGGCACACCAATTCCGTAATCATTCCATATGAATCGATGGGAACAGAACACAGTCTCACGCGAATCGACTGGAAACCCCCTAGCTACGATGAGGTCGCGATATAGTAATGAAAGCCTAGGCCGCCAGCTCGAAGGAACAACAATAGAGACGAGGAAGGAGGAGCACACCAACCTGTGGGGCGACGACTGGCGCTCGCCGGCGCGGACGAGCGGACGGGTGCGCCGGACCTGGCTCCCTCCCTCCCTTCCCAGATCCTCCTCCTCCGCCTCGCGGTGAGCGCGATCGGGGTGGACGCGCGCGCGCGCCTCGCCCACGGGGAGCACGGAGCGAGCCGGGAAGGGAGGGGAGGCGTGCTGCCGGGGACGCCAAGCGGCTCCCCACTCTTGTTCGCCGGCGACCGGGACAGGGGGATTAGGGTTGCGGGCACGGGCTCGGCCTTTCGGCGGCGGGGAGGCGAAATGACGCGGCCAGCTCGTCTTTGGCTCGGGTGGTGGAGTCGGACTCGGACTCGGACTCGGGGAAACAGAAGGTGGTGGTGGTGGACAAAGGTCGGTGGGAGCTCGTGCGAGTCAAGCGGTGGGCTCCAATGGCATTGACGAGGCGGTTGTTTGGGGAAAAAAGGTTTTGGTTCCCTGCACGATCCATGCAGGCCCATACCGGCCTCTTGCACCGTCTTATTAACATTTTCCGGTAAACAGTATTTGTTATTTGTTACTTTTTTTTACAAACATTTGTTATTAATTCTAAAAAAAAAGAAACATTTGTTATTTGTTATTGTATTTGGATAATTTTAATTTTTTATATAGAAATACAGATTTTTTCTAAAAAAATTATAAATAGAGATATGGGTATCTTAGCTAGATATAGCATAAATATATATATATACACACTATCTGCATTGAACGATATATTTGACTAATATTATCAGTAAATGAAATGTTTACATAATTTATAAATTAGGAAGGGGTATTGTTAAAGGGTTGAATTGTTATCACTAAAAATCTGATCACAATTTTCTATCGAGGAGAATTACTTTATGCGCAGGTTAGAAACAGAGTTAGTAACTAATAACTTAAATGTATGAAACAGTATATACTCATTGGCATAAAAGATTATTTAATCTTATGTTTAAACTCCAAAATGAACCAATATCGAATAGGAATATTTAGATTTGTTAGGCGGGTGACAACTTCTCGTAATGTAATAAAACATATATAATAAATTATTTGAGGAAATCCTTGGTAGATGATTTAATCCCTTTAACTTCGTTCTTCACGTGTTATATCCCCCCACAACGTTCTGCAGCAGGTATGAAGGAGAAAATCTATGAGTTAGAATATTACTATCACTCTCCTATTCTTTTTTTCTTCTTTTTTCCTTTTTTTTCATTCTCTCTATACCGGTGGAGCCCACCTGTAATTTTATCGAAATATATCCATATGAGATCTTGTTTTGAAAGATTTATTAAAAAATAAATAAATTCAATGGTGTAATCGAAATTTAATTTGGTTTTTGGTTTTGTGAGTTATAACATTTTTAGTTAGTTTAAACATTGGGGTCTGCCACTAGATGCCGTGGTCTTAATGGGGCTGCTGAGGTGGCATGCTTGCATGTCAAGAGAACTCCCTAGCGGGGGTTCTCTACATAGGCATAGTAGATAGTGTTTCATTAATGTTTTGGCTACACATATGCTAGTGCTTCTTTTCTTCTAGTGAAGTGAATTTGTGCAAGTCTTGATGGGAACATGATTCCCGACCTTCCATTATCTTGAGATAACCATCGTTTTGGTGGGGGCTCGACCACGCCCCGATCCCGCTTCACATCAAAAAAAAAAAATGATCTGAACCCTGCAATACCACCCCAACTCTTCAACTCGCCAAGAAGGCTAATCCTTTCTTTTTTTTTTTCTGTTTTTTTTCTAGATAAGCAATTAGAGGAGTCAATTCTCCGGTATGCAGAGCGAACGAATTAATGGGGATATTAGATGATGCCTCGTCATTTCTCAAGTTGAGACGATCAAATATTGTGTTGATTGTGTGAAGAGAATATGCCTGCACAGATAATCGAGTGGGTGACTAACATAACAGAGAGGTAAGATGAACAAAGTGTCATGCTGAAAACGTGTGAAGGTGTCAGAAATTCACTAAGAATTGCATGAGCAGTCCATCCGGATACAAACATGTGATGGGTGGGGTGTGTATTAGTATGTGGTGGATTATTGCTAACTGGTGGGACAAATAAAACATGGGTGAAATTAGAACGTGTCTACTACAATGAAAAATTTTGAAGTACAAAAAAACAAGGGCAAATAAAAGAAACTGGGCAGCTATTTATGTCTTTTTTTATTTTATTTTTTCTTTTTAACATAAACAAATCAAAGAGCAACAAATTTATCTACTACTCCTATAAAGATAAGCCCCATTAGGGTATTTTTCTGCGATTTCTTTGGGCCACATCATCACGAGGGCCCCTACATCCACCACCAGCAATCAAACAAGGAGGTAGAGGCCGACTCCCAAACTCCAGACCTGTAATTGCCCTCATTGTTTCTTTTGGCCACGGTTCAGACTAATCCAACCATCATGGCTCTTACCGGTTCCTACTCATCTGGTTTGGTGTCATACTCTTTCTATCACGAGAAGATATGAGCTTAGAATTATTTTTCTGACACACTATTTGTTATTTTACTGTGGATACCCATTTACATTCTTTATTTATACCCACAGCAAAGCACGGAGAATCCTCCTAGCTACAAAAGTTTAACAAGCCTTAGTATATGCTTAACCAGCGCTAATCAAGCTGCCAGCTGTACAGACCTCCCAGGGTTTAGACAAAAAGCACCCAAAACCATCAAGCCCGAGCACAGCCAAGGGATAAAACTCCGATGACTAAGTCTAATATTTGTCACCATCATGGCTAAGATGACTACGATTATTACAAGCCCAGATCGGCTATTACAGCTCACAGGCTATTTCTGAACTACACACCTTTCAGACGCACTCATTGCAGGATACTTGACTTGATCTCGAGGCTGTTGTCTCCTTCCTTCTGACCTTGCTAATGAAAATGCAGGGCCACCGACTTCAGGACCCCTGCGTGTGCTCCACCTGGGAAGAAACCTTATCCTTCTGGTTTCCTGCCCAATATATTAACAAGGAACATATGATGGGGTATTTAACTCTCTTTCCTTCAAACATATGATCAGCATGCAAACCAGCAGCTATTCATATTTTTTTTTTTTACCATGGACGAACTGAATTTTAACCGAGGGCAACAAAATTACAAAAGTTAAACAATGCATAGTATGTTCTTAACCAGAGCTAACCAAGCTGGCAGTTGCACTCAACTCCCAGATGGCCCAACAAACTGTAGCCAAACCAACACCGTACACTTGTTTGCCATTTGGTAGGCTCCACTTAATCCACAGCCAAAATTGGATGAAAGAATAGGGTCGAACAAGAATGCTCCACACATAATTACTAGCAGGGAATTGAAAAAAGAGATGGATCCCTCCCTCCCTCTCTCTCTGCAAAAGACACAAGAAGTATCCCACCTCCACTTTCTTTTTATGAGATTGTTTAGTCAAAATAGAATTTGTAAAGTCAAGGCAGCTTGGCTATTCATGCCAGATACTCAACACTCAACTATTTATATGTTGATTTTTTTTTTCTGATTCTCCCTGCATAAATTTTGGTTCAATCCCACATTTTTTGCAAAGATGGTACTCTATCGATTCCAAATTGTAAAGTCGCTTTGACTTTTTTGGTGCATCCATTTTGCTATCCATCTAGATATATAATAATATGTCTAGATACATAGTAAAATGGATGAACCAAAAAAGTCAAAATGACTTATAATTTATAACGGAGGGAGTATATGCTTACATGATTAGTTGCCTGTATCCTTATATTTTAGCCATTCTCCTAAAGGTAGAAGGGTATAGCTTTAGCCATTCTCCTAAAGGTAGAAGGATATAGCTTTAGGTGGTTCATATGCCCAGGGCCTTAGTGAACAGACCATAATGAGTCAAAAATAATGAGAAGGGTACCAGGAACTAATGGGTTATGCCCAAAGCCTTAGTGAAAGGAAGAGAATGGTTTAAAAGATGCCTCCCTGCTGCGAGCAGGGACAAAGTGATTTAAGAACCCCTATTTGCTAGGTATACCAGAATAAGAAAAGGAAAATGACAAATCATTAAGAATCACAGTAACAAGTCTTAATTGGCCCCAGGAATAAAAAAGCGTATAATGCAAAGAAGATACGTCATTGACACCTTCGGAAGAAATCTGCTCATCGCTGCCCACAAAAGATATGATTTTTTACCTGTACAAACAACAGATAGAAGTACTTTTAAAATCATATAACCACCAATTAAGCAAACCATAATCATAAGTAACAGCATATGTGATCTCACTTTAAAGGATAACGATCTGTCAGTGGCTTCTTAGCAATTGAATTTGAACACCCAATTGAAGACTTTGAATCCATTAGAGCTTGAACTTCTGTGAATATTTTCTTCTGCACTTGAACCGGGCTTGGGCCTCTAAATTTCCTTTTCACTGATTCCAATAATAAATCAAATACTCGATTCAGTTCCTTAGCGAGTATGGACATCATTGCCTGGAGGATTATACTTCATAGCATTTGAAAATGTTAGCCTCACATCTGCTGCAAACTCCTCAATGCTTACATAATTATTTTTTGTGAGTTTATCCTTAACAGTACCCAAATCCATTGGGTTGTGGATAACATCAAAGTAGTCAGGAATCCCTAATAGCACTGGATCCACAGGATCTTTGAAAAGCCAGCCACCTTTGTAATGAATGAGCTTCCTTACGATATTTCGACACAGCCCTATAGGAATTGGTGTCACACCATCCTTTTCAGAGAGTCTGCTTTCCTGAGCCTCAAAGACTGTACTCGAGTCTCCTAATCCACTACTTACACAAACTCCCCTCTTCTTGCAGGCTTTTGTGAATATTGTCTTCTGCACTTTAACTGGGCTTGGGCCTCTAAATTTCTTTTTCACCGATTCCCATTTTGAGTCAAATATTCCATTCAGTTGTTGGGCGATAGCATGGATATCATTCCCTGGAGGATTATACTTCACGGCATTTGAAAATGTTAGCCTCACATCTGCTGCAAACTCATCAGTGCTTACATATTGCTTGTTGGTGAGTTTCTTCTTAACAGTACCTAAATCCATCGGGTTGCGGATAACATCAAAGTAATCAGGAAGCCCATATAGCTGAGGATCAACAGGTTGATTGAAAATCCAACCAAATTTGTGATCCATGAGCTCCCTTAAGATTTTTGTGCACCACCTTATCTTCCTAGTATTCATACTTTCAGCCTTGACTTCATAAGACAGTTGGTGCTCACATGTAGGAATTGGTGTCACACCATCCTCTTTAGAGAGTATGCTTTCATCAACCTCAAAGATTGTACTCAAGGATCCCAGTTCACTGCTTACAAAAAAACTCCCTCCTCTTCTTACACGCTTTTTTTGTCATCATTGTGTTTGGTTAGAGAGCTTGATTTCTTGTCTGACAGAGGAGCACTAATGCAAGACCTGGCAAATGGTGAAGCCCTGCCAAGACACACAGAGCACAGCTTTTAGTCCGTCAAGCCTGTAGGTAGTGCATTCATTTAGAATGATGCTACAAAGCTGTTCAACACGTCCAAAATAAAAAGTAGGCCCGTAGCCCCACACCGAATTCTAAAGAGAGCTACCACAATTGATTCAAATGAGTTACTTGTTAAACTATAACCAATTCGAGGAAATAACAAATAGCTGAAGAAACAGATGTTTCATTCCAATTCAGGAAATAACAAATAGCTGAAGAAACAGATGTTTCATTGGAATCAACATTTGAGCTTCCTGACTGGTAAATAAGGTTTTGTTAGCAGTAAATGCATTATCTCCATCTGTTAAACTAATTATATGTCCATTTGCACCACTCATCACTATTGCAAGCTGAACATTATTATTATAAAATTATCATAATCACCTAGCATTTCATTTGAGCCCTTTCCTTAATCTAAAACAAAAAAGAATCTAAAACAAAAAGCATTTCATCTGAGCCAGCCCCACCATAACTGTAACCTTGCACGAAACATAAGTTTAGTGGGTGTCAAAAATGATTGGGAAATGGTAACCAAGTTCAACTTTTTCTATATAATCCCAAAAATTCAAGAAAGTAACAACACACCAAATAAGCCTCTTATACTACAAAATGCACGCCCGATTCCCCAATCATCCCACGCCAGTCTACGAAGAAAGAACCAATCCTCTAGGCTGTGGACAGACACGATACGATAGAAATGAATGAATGAAAGCCTACTCCGCCGGCTCGCAGCGAAAGAGAGACGAGGAAGAGGGGAGAGCACCGACCTGACCTGGGGGGGCGCTCGGCGCTCACCGGTGCGGATGAGAACGGGGGACGCTGGACCAGGCCAAGGCACGCTCCCCTCCCAGATCCTCCGCCAGCCGGGAAGGGTGCTCGTCTCGTCAGCGAGAGGCGGCGAGTGAAAGGGGGTTAGGGTTGTGGGGTTGTGGGGTTGTGGGCAAGGGCTCGGCCTTTCAGCAGGTCGGTTGGAAGTCGGACTCAACTGGGCTGGACTCTCTGTACAATGCACAGCCCACGCAGGCCCATACCAGCCCCCTCAGTAGCCAGCGATGCGGCCCACATGATAATGCGCAGGGATAACAGCAAAGCATCGTTAGCATTTTCTTTTGGACTTTCAAGAAAGGAAAGCATTTTCTCGGGCCACGTTTAGAAGGCAGGAATTTCACAGGAATTTAACAGGAATCAATTTATTTTCACCGGAAAAACACAGGAACAGGAAAAAAAAAAACGCACGCGTTCTAAACAGGGCCTCAACGGCTCATTGATCTATTTTTTAGCCTGGACCGTCTCCAAAAGCCTATATACAACTTCTATAAAAAAAAAAAGCCCATGTACAACTGGGGTTTGTTTATGTATGATACTACTCGGCAATAATGTAATATGAATCTAAAATGAATCATTTATCCATCTCAAGTACCATTTCAAATTTATAATATTCCCAACATAGGCATTTTCTTTTTTTTGCAATGGATGTGGCCGGCGGCAAAGTGGTTAGTGGCGAGCGGTGTTGAGATGACAGGAAGTAGGGAACTAGTGATAAGAGACATCATCTTCAGTGGCAAAAGAGGAGGTGTCGGTGGGGTTAGGCATGAGGAACAAGACATGGCAGATCGAGTAAGACAACATTTGAGGTGGTGAGGCCAAGAAGACATAGAAGAGGCGCGAGGGGTCATTTCAACCATATCGTAGCTTACCCCGGCCCATTCAAGGATAGAGAAAATTTTACTACTTATTGCTATACAAGGAATAGTGATCCAAAACTTTGTGCCCCAGTTCCATACGTAAGTCCACTTTTTAGGCTTCTGGGGCATTAATTATTGTATAGGAAATACCAACAAGGCCATAATTCAACTTCAAAACAGACAAAAAGTCAGTTCTCTTTAATAAAACACGTGGTTTAAAATGAACGAGCAAATTTAGAATGCAAAAGCAAAACTTACATAAGTACTTTATAGGTTTGGCCATGTCCTATAGAAAGAAAAAGATTTGCCCTCCCTAACCTAAAAATAGACATAATTTCCAAGCTGGTGTGCCCACACATTGAAGCTATGACATGGGCCTCCAATTAATTGGCTATAAAATTTGTATGCCTCCATTTGCATTGTTGTTGGTGGTGTTGATGGTGGTGGTGGTTGTTGATCTCTGACTAGAGGGATTTATGTCTATTGTATAAGCAACAAAACAAAATTCCACATGGAATTCAATCAATGCTCCATACTTATAGTTTCTGCTCATCCAACCACTAACCTGTGTTGTCAAATCCATCCTACCATTTACCCCTTTGATCTATTCATCCAAGAATTTCTGAAACTACATATCCATCAATATAATGCACCTATCCATTCATTCCTCTAACATATCCATCTCAACCCATCCATGAAACAATAGCATATATCCATTTATTTACCTTGTGTAAATCCATCCATTTATTCATCTATATATAGAAAAATTTTATTTAATGTCATCCAATTACTACCTGAGTTTGTTTTGGCCATGCAACTCTAAAACCAAGAATCTTAAACCAGTGAACTATGAATACTAGACAATTTTGTCCATTGAGACGGATTCCCTGTTCCGCTAGGTGGCGCCCAGGCGCGCTTAAGCTCGAGGCGAAGGGTCCCCGCCTCGCCTATGGGGGTAGGCGGAACCCTAGGCGGGCTGGGTCACCGGTGAGGGAGGAGCAGCGGCGCGGACGGACGAGAAGAAGGAGATGGCCTTGGCGGCGGCGAGTTGGCGGGCGAGGAGAGGGCGGCGGCGGCGACGCGGGAGCAGGGCGAGGAGTGCCGGTCTTTGCTCATCTCGACTTCGCCGCCTGGAAGGTCTTCTTCCCCGATGCGGACCGGCGGCGGCGGACGTCGGGCCGGTGGGGTAGGAGGTAACATCGACGGATGCGGCGGCCGCCGTGGGGAAGGAGGCAAAGGCGGCCGGTGGGGAAGGAGGAGGCGGCGGGGTGAGCAGAGCAAACGCGAGCGCATTCTCGGGAGCAGAGGAGTATGGGAGGGCGAGAGAAAACAGAGGAGGAGGAGGGGAGGAGCTCGTGAGGGATAAGGTGTCGGTGGGGTAACTTGGGCTGTTAAATGGGCCTTCTTCTCCTCTTTCTCTCAACATTGACCCACTTATCTCTTTTTTTCCTTTAATTAAGTATAAAAGCATATATCGCCCACCGCCTAGAAAAACGCCTAGGAACGCCTAGGCTCGCTTAATCCCGACTAGGCTCTAGGCTGCGGGTCACCGCCTAAAATCCGCCTAGCGCCTAGCGGAACAGGGGACGAATTTATGAGGTTATTTTATATTTTCTAGAAAAATAATATTTTTATTCTATGAAACTTCATAACTAATTAGTTTCAAGTCATAGAAACGTAGAACTAGTACCAATTTTTTCCTAAAAATATAATGTGTGCACTAGTACTAGATGTTGATCTTATTTGCACTTGTTCCTAGTGTTTTGTTACTTGTAGTCGTACTTGTTACTTATTTAAATCATCATCTTATACTATAATGAACCTAGGGATCAACCAAGATACTCCGTACTCAAAATATAGTGGCTAAACCGGTTTAGACATTGATGAAGATGTTAGGCATAGAATTTCAGCCGGTTGGTTGAAATGGCGTCAAGCTTTTGGCGTCCTCTGTGATAAAAGGGTGCCTCAAAAGCTAAAAGATAAGTTTTATAGAATGGCAATTCGCCCGACGATGTTATACGGTGATGACTATTGGCCTAAAAAAGGCGACATGTCCAGTAAAATTGAGTGTAGCAGAGATGCATATGTTGCGTTGGTTTTGTGGGCACACAAGGAGGGATAGAGTCCGTAACGACGATATTCGAGATAGGGTTGGGATGGCACCAATTGAGGAGAAATTGATTCAACATCGGTTGAGATGGTTTGGACATGTCCTATGGAGGCCTCGTGAGACGCCGGTGCATAGTGGGGTTCTAAAGTGTGTCGATAATGTAAAGACCGGTTGAGGTCGACCTAAACTGACTTGGGGCCTAAACTGACTTGGGACGAGTCAGTTAAGAGAGACCTTAAGAAGTGGAATATCTCCAAGAATTTAGCTATGGATAGGGGCGCTTGGAGACTAGCAATCAACGTGCCTGAACCATAACTCTTATCTGTCTTGTGCCCTTTATGTGTTCTCTGTTCCTGGCCACGGCGGGCACAGATCGAGTGCCTCCATCCCCAGATCCAGCGGCGGGAGGGCCTCTCGACGGCGGCTGGTGGTGGGCTTGGGAACGGGCTCGCTGGTGGGCCCGTGGTTTTTTTTTCTCTGAAACCATTAACCGCGGCGGGCATCCTAATGTGCCCGCCACGGTTAATCGATTAACCGTGATGGGCACATGGTTAATCCACGATTAACCGTGACCTTGCCGCTGTGATGGGCGCCTTTGCCCTCCGCGGAAAATCAAAAACGCCCGTCACACAAAATAAATTCTGCATTAGTGTTGATCCTGTATGATTTGTTGATTACTGATTAGTGCCATTCAGTTACTCCTATGTTTTAGGTGTTTCCTAATACCTGCAGTTTCTGTGTTGCTGAAGCTAAATGCATGACCTTTTCTTTGTTTATTTTTATGTTTTGTGGTGAAGCTGTAATTCGTTCAGAAACCAAGGTGATGGAAGTTCAATACTAAAAAATGTTAATTCCAGATTCAATTTGGCTATTATTTTCTGTATATACGTTCCCTTTACCTAAGTGTAGATTTGATTATAGATCAACGATTTTCATGTCATTACTTGCACATTCAGTATATATGTGCCTATCATTTTCTTTTATGCCCATTTTTAAGTGCTGATAGTGTCTGAGTGTCAAGATTGTGAAAGTAATGACGTCCCCGAATGTTCAACGATAGGGTGATTCCGATCCGCTACCGCCGTTGGCCCCTCCGCCACGGCGTCCACGCCCGTCGCCACCGTTGCGCGTGGGCGCCGGACACCGCAAAACGTCGGTTAGCCGTCCGGCGCCGCCGTCCCACGAGAGTCCATTAGGGTTTTGCCGCTTAGGTCTTCCTAGGTCGGGAATAGGTTTGGAGCTGCGCCCATCTGGCTGCGCTTGTGCTTCGTTTGGTGCCTTCCCCGGTCGGTTCATGGCATCGGCCGGGAGTGGAGGCTCGGTGGGGAAGGGGGCTACCCCAAACCCTAATGTTTCGGATCTGCTCCAGAGGATGAGACTATCTGAGGAGGAGGTTGCGATCTTGGAATTCAGCGATGATGAGGAGGAAGAAACAATGCCGCTGGTGGAGTGGGCGTTGGTGGGGAAAGTTCCTGCCGGCTTGCCGGTGAATGTCACCACGGTGAGTGCGGCCATGAAACCAGCTTGGGGCAACCCAGTTGGACTCAAGTTTCGTGCCATTGGAGAGAAGGCAGATAATCTTTTCGTGGCGGAGTTTGGCTGCGCTAGGGATATGGAGAGAGTTCTTGCCGGATCGCCATGGATGGTTGGAAGGTACTCGGTGCTGCTTCAAGAGTACGATGAGAAGCTTGGCCCAGCGGATATCAGGTTTGATCGGATGGAGTTGTGGGCTCGTATCCCCAACCTCCCGCTTGGCTGGATGAACCGCTCCCGGGGGTCAAGGGCCATGGATCTTATTGGGCAGGTAGTGAAGATGGATGTGGATGCAGATGGCAAAGCGAGCGGGGCCTTCCTGCGCGCTAGGGTTGCCATTGAGATTGCGAAGCCGGTGAGACGTGGGATATTGTTGCGTGTGAATAAGAATGAAGATCCCCGTTGGTTCCCCGTGCAGTATGAGCGTCTGCCCTACATTTGCTTTCACTGTGGTCTACTGGGGCACTCTGATATGGAGTGTCCTACTCCGGCCATGCGTGATGATGATGGTCGTTTGCCGTATGACGTTAACCTACGGGCACCAGAGGAGAAGAAGCGTAGAATGCAGTCCTTTGCAGCTGCTGCAGCGGAGTCTTTTGGCAGTGGTTCCTCGGGGCCTAAGAGGCCCGGCCAGTCACAAGGGTCGATGGGCAAGGCGTCGGGGTCTTCCGTGGACACCTCTCGGCACTCGGCGAGTAGGAAGGAGAATGTGGATGAGCAAGAAGTTATGTCGCCACTTAAGAGCGGGGGGCGCCGATGGTGGTCGAGATGATCGGGGGGGACTCGGCGAGAGCCGGTTGCTGGCTCCCAAGGTGGGGTTTCCGAGCGGCGGAAGGAACAACGGAAACGTAAGAAGAAGCTATCGTTGGGGGGGGTGAAAGGTCCCTTGTGGTTTTTGGTAATTGAGTGTCAACATTAGGTGAACTAATAATGTGTGATTGAGATAATACACGGAGATTAGTTCACATGGGTTGATGCAATGAAGGAGCTTATTGCATATGAGACATGACATGGAGTCATGTGACCAAGGTGGTGAAGATCAAGACAAGGCTTGGCTTGATGGACCGGTTGCAAAGTGTGAAGGGCAAGTCGAGGCGGTGAAGCGATGGACCGCGAGGCGGTGAAGCTTGGGCAAGACTTGGCGCCGACGGACCGACGCAACAGCGCTGAAGAGCAAGTGAGGTCAAGATCGATGGACCAATAGTGTCACGTGATGATATGAAGTGGATCATATCATTTGGTGATCGTGTTGGTGCATGTGTTGCATCGGCACTTGGAAGATGGAGCGGAATAGAATTGCGCAAGGCAAAGGTATAACCTATAGGCATTTCATTTCGCCGGTCATGAGGAGCTTAGAGAAGTTTATGACCGGGTTTAGGATAGATGGCCGTACTATCAAGAGGGGCAAACTTGTTTGCATATCGGTCATCTAGTGCCACTTGAGCGATCTAACTTTGCGATGTGCTAGGATCGAGTGGCGTGGTAAGAGCTAACCGGGCCTTTGAAATGATTGTGAAAATGCTAACACACATGCACATGGTGATGTACACTTGGTGGTGTTGGCACATTTGCAAAGGCGGCGGTGATTGCAGGGTTGAGTTGGGTTTGGGAACCGCTCATCCTCCCGCCGAGCTTGCGAGGCGGGATTCGGCGCTTTTGAGAAAATGAGAGGCTTATTCTCTATTGCGCCGGATGCAAGTTGGTGGTGAAAACATGCTATTCCTCGTGCTCAAGTTGGTATACTTGTTGGATAGCATGTCGAAGCAAAGGCGACGGAGTTTCGCAGGAAAAGGCGGCCGGGCGCTACCAAAAATCCCGACCGGGCGCGGTGACCGGAAGCACGGCTGTCGGCCGGGCGCCGGTGGGTGCGTCTGCCAGAGAGCATGTTTTGGGGATTTTAGCCGGACGCGCGTCGGCCGGACGCTTGCCAGACCGGATGCTTCGGTGCTCGGCCGGAACCAGTGGCCGGACGCGTGGAGGAGCCGTCGGTATGGGCGGGAACCTTGTCGGTTGTGACCGGACTCTGTGACCGGACTCACGACCGGACTCGCTGGTGAGTCCGGTCGGTGCGTCCGGTCAGCGCGCAGAGAGTGTTCTTTCCTCCCAACGGCTCTATTTGACTTGGGGGCTATTTATACACCACATACCCGACTTGTTTGGTCTTGCCGAGCACACTTGGGCCTTGGTGGCTTGTGTTGTGGTGCTTGAGAGCCCTCCCACTCACTTGTGATTGATAGTGTTCATCCAAATCAAAGTGAGGAGTGATTCTAGTGCATTCGCGTTGAGAGATCGCATTTGTGGCACTAGGTGATCGTGTTGCAAGCCGGTGTGCTTGTTACTCTTGGAGGTTGCCACCTCCTAGACGGCTTGGTGGCAAGAGACTTCGTGAAGCACGCAACGGAGATTGTGCGGTGCTCCGAAGGAGGATTTGTGAGAGGTTCGAGCTCACCTCGCGGGGATCGTGAAGAGCATCACTACTAGAGCGTGTCGGTGAGTACCTCCCTTGTGTGTGTGGTGTCTTGCGGTGCCTTGAGAGGCTCACTTGAGAGTGGTGTCTTGCGGTGCCTTGCGGGGCGTGCCTTGAGGGGCAAGTGATCGGAGAATCACACCGAAGAACCATCTAGGTGAAAACACCAAAGGAACCACCCAAGGTGTTGGTCGACACAACGAGGAGTAGGGGGAAGTTGGCAAGCTTCCCGATACCTCGGTAAAAAATCACCGGTGTCAACTTGTCTACTCTTCTCGGTGGTTTGCATTCTCCAAATCACAAGCTTCGTATTTACATTCATATATACCTTGTGCTTGTGCTTGTGGAGTAGCTCTTGCAATTACTAGCTTGTGTAGCTTGTTAGTTGCTTTGCTTAGTTTGTGTAGCTAAGTATTTTGAGCCTTTGGGTTAGGCGTGTGTCGCCTTGTCCTTAGTGCATCTAGTGAGCTTAGGTTTGGCTTTGTGCTTTTGCTCATTAGAATTGTGTAGGAGCTCACCCTTGTTTGAAGTACTAGTGCATAGGTTTGTGTGACCTTGCAATAGAAACGGTTAAGAGCTCAAGCTAGGCTTATCACCTCATTTGCTTTGTGTAGGATTTTTTATGAGGTGATTTAGAGTCATAGCTAGAGGGGTGAAGTCTTGGCTAAACGAATAGTTACAATTCCGCATTATATTTGTTTAGCCAGCGCAATTAGTTTTAGTAAGGACTATTCACCCCCCCTCTAGTCCCCATCTCGACCCTACACGTGGCATCAAAGCCATGGTCTCTCATTTAGTGGTCTTTACCGACCCGAGAGGATGGAAACTAGAGGGTTTTGTGATGATTGTTTGAGTGACACACATATTTTTGATGGCACACACATTGCACTGTGGAAACACCATATACTTGATCATTTTCGTGCCATGGGACCTAAAGCATGGTGGGTTGTCACAAGTGGTCTCACCTTCATGATGGACCATAAGAATCTCACCGAAGCTCAAAGGCCTCTCTTTGAACTTGATGCAAATGCTTTATTGTATCTAATCAAATCCTTGAGCTTTGATGTGTTTGAGAAGGTGAACACTAGGGTGTCCGCACATATGTTGTGGGAGGACATCAAGCACACCTATGGCGATGCCTCAACATGGGATGATGGCAAGTTTGAGGATGAGGCGCCAAAGGAGGTGATGCATGAGGAAGTTGAGCAAGGTTGCTCCTCCTCATGGTCAAGTGAAGATGATGAAAGACCTACCTCAAGTTCACTTGACAAGGAAGAAGATGATGCCTCAAGTGTTGCAAGCGATGACTCAACCTCAAGCACACTTGATGGTAATAATGATGGTTCATGCTCGGTTGACGGTGCTACCACAAGCCCATCTACTACTTCGACATATTGTCTTATGTCACAAGGTGACACAAAGGTATCTAATGACAATGTGGTTGATCATGTTGATTCCTGTTGGTATTTCTAACGTCACTAACTAGAAACCGATATAAACCTATCACTAGCAATGGCGTCAAAAATGTATATCGAGATGTTGCTTCGAGATAAAACTAAAAGAAAATTATTCATTGCAGTTCATAGCATATCTGAAAAGGTTGTCATCCCTATAGTTAAACTACTAATATGCAAAGAATAACATATTCGTACTATGCCTTGATAAACTTCTCAATAAGTAAATAAATAATTATAACTGGGTATCCGCAAGCGCACAGATATGAATATACCATTGTAGCATTTTAACCAGGAGTAAGAACCAGGTCTTGAATTTATATTCTACCACAGGGAAAGAAGTCTACTATCATGAATTAACTATGCATGTGTGTATTTAATCATTAATCATCTCTCGTAGGCAATGCTTAAGTATTAAGTTTATCAATTACTTAAGACAGGGATCAAAGTTCACAATAAAGATAATGATAAAAGTTCTAATAAATAGATTCAACCAAGTCATATCCAGGTGTGCATCTTGGAAAGTGTCAAACAATGGACGATAGCAATTCATAGGTTAGCTAGCATTAGAAACTCCAATATGTAACTCTAAACTATAAGTTAGGATCTACCTGATTAGTGCAATACATCTAACAATCATCGAAGAAAGACTAATTAAATCCACACATGAGGACAGAATCCGTGAAGACTAAGGCCGAAACTTAGAACAACCCGAATAATATCATCCGCTAGGCCTACATACGGGGGATGGATTGCAAAGGACTCAATGGTGCTGTCACCACCACGATCTACCACACGACCCGGCACATAGGGTGCAAACGCAGGTAAATAAGATCTAATCACCACGATTACATCGTCTCTACCACTCACCCATAATATTGATGGATGAGCGCTATACGAATCCATGCATGAACATAAAAGTAATTCAACTATGCTAAACATGTAATCAAAGTAAATACTAGAACAAATAATCTCGAATATAAACATGATCAAGATATTCATATTAAGAACGTGTCTGGAACTTGAAGACTACTTACAATGAAGAACTTACAAGAACGAGGCCCCGATCTTGAGCCGGCCTCCGACGATCGTGAGCGGATTTCTCTCTTCCTACTAGATCTAATCTTGATTGCTACTCTTCCTAAAGCGGTATTTCTAGAGCGTGGGATTAATGACTTGGATCTTGAAGCGCTGTTGATGAACTTGATTATGAACTAGATGATCTGAAAGGGGGGTCTAGGGGTCTCCTTATATAGCCCTGAGGAGGTGCCGTGGTTTGACCTAGATACATCTCGGGATCCTACCGACGCCCTCGGATCAAACCGACATTAAACGGGTGGATTAGATTGAGTCTTGAAGTCGGTTGAGGAAGCTTCCTGAGGCGGCGCCGACGTGGCACGGGGGAGGCCGATCGGCCCCATTATTGGGCCGATCGGCCCGTGGGCCGGCCCACCCCGGTGCCCGTAATCCGTCGTGGTTTCCTCGAGTCTTCTAGATGATGGTTTCTTGGGTGTTAAGTCTCGCTCACGTCGGGATTAGTCCAAGTGCCTTCTAGAGTCTTCTCTCGAGTTGGATTTCATTACGTTGCGTAGTCGTACGGCTCACGAATTCGGTGTTTTCTGTTTAGTCCCCGCAATTCACAACTTTACCAAAAACTGATGGAAATATGTTAGTGACCCCCTATTCTAGGTTATTATTATGATTTATACCCCTTTCTCATGTTTATTTGATTAATAAATTTATATGATAACAAGTGTCAACAAACTCCCCAAACTTACCCTTTGCTAGTCCCTAGCAAAGTTATATGCTATAGTAGGATCGGGAGTTGCTACTACGCTTTCATACCTCGGAAGTACTATGTTTTATCAGAAATAAATTCTCCTCTTAATCAGATTGCTCTCTCATACCTGTTTACCATGGGGTGTAGCCTTTTCATGAATCATAAGCAAGATAAAACAATCAAGTTAAGTACCATGTCTCAAGTTCTTTGATCAACTATCATCCTGGGGTTTTGCAATATTTTTCAAAAGAAACTCAGAGATTCCTATGTATGACCCTCTTAAGTAGATGGTATGTAGTGGAGTTACACATGTAGGGGAACATACTTAGTGGGATGATAGTGGTGAAGTGGATGAGGATGAAAGGTAGTAGATAGCCTTTAGCCTTTTAGTATTTTTCTTCTCAAGCATTTTGGACTACATCTCTCTTTCTAAAAATTGCTAAGGCCTGGGCTGTCCATTCTTGGAGAGGTGGGCTTTGCCCCGGACTTGTGTCCATTTTTCTCTCTCCTTAGAGATGTGGGCCCTACTCACCCTCGGACACGTGTCCATTATTCATCTCTAAATATATTTTTTATTATTAGGGAGGTAGGCCCTTCTCGCCTAGTATGACTTTTGTCCATTACTCTCCCTCTCTCGTCTCACTTTTTCTCTATTTATTTTTCTTTTTTCTTTCTTTTTCTCTCTCTCTTTTTTTTTCGAATGTAGCCCAGCCTCTATAAAAACATTGAGAGAGACATATCCAAAGATTGCAAGAGTTTATTTTTATATTTATGGCTAGCGGCTTTATGGAATATGGGGAGGCGTACTTCGGGTTAGAAGCAACATTTAGTGGAGTGGGATGATCTTGATGCGAAACTCTTAAGGGTCATAGCTAAGGAACTCATCATGTAATATTTTATAATTTTTAAAGATAAAAACCAGGAATCAAGTATCTCTAGGAATATGATAAACAGCAGCTCAACTTTTCATGTACCTTTATCTTTTAATGCTAAGACTCGAGATTAAGCATGTGCTTCCCACAGTATTGGGTTTAGAGCAAAATTAAGCATTTAAAGTTTCGAGAATCTAAGTCCAAAGTGTAAGTACTTTTAAGAGGAATTAGGGCAGAGCAACTATTCATCATCTCCTTAGCATCATCAAGATCATAATTAAAAGGAAGAAAGTAATCTAGCAAGTTCCAAAGATTTATTTGACTCTTTAACACTAAGACTTTTAACTAAGACTCATTAACTAAGACTCATTAACTCTAAGCAAATATAACTAGCTAATAAATAAGACATAGGATAGTGATACTTATAGTGGTAAATGGGGGTGCTTCCCCAAGCTTGATCTTGAAGTAGTTCTTTGTTCATCCTTGAAGCTTGCTCCTCTTTCGGGGTCTCCTTTAATGTTCTCCCCTGTTAATATTAATTTCGCACATACCCGAAGAAACAAATTCTAGGATGTTATTGTGAGCCTTCATGTGCTCACTTCTTTTTGTATTTTTTATATAAAAAGGTGTGGACCTTCATGTGCCCACATATTTTTGAGAATTTTCTATGCAATAGGGATGCTAATGTAAAAACATATGAGTGCAATATTTTTGTATTTATTTTTATGCCACCACAAAGAAGGAGTGCTTGCATGGGGCTTTAGGATACTGATGCAAATGCAAAGAAACATATTTTTATGATTTTCTTAAATGCAGATTTAGAAAGAGTAAATATGCTTAAAGGAAATATGCTAATTGAAATATGCTTTGCGAGAAAATTAAATATGCTTGATAAATACCGAAGTTACCTCTCGGCGAGAGTTTAGAGCACTTACCCCATGGCGTAGAGTCGTCTATGGGCCCTCGTTTGAACGTTGTACCTGGTAGGGGTCCTTCAAGGATCTCAATGGCCGGTGTAGACGGCAGCAGCCGTGGAAGTCGATTGTTCGGTTGATGATGCCGGTCTTGGGCGGGTCTCCGTACTCGTGTTGCTCTTCTTGGTGGGTGCAGCTTCTCTTTTCTTCCATGTTTGTTTCTTTGGTGGAGACCTTTACGTGTGGCGGTCTGCGAGTTAAAGATGGGTAGGAGTTGAGTGTACTTTTCTTTGATGTCCTTCTCCATCCTCTTAATGTTCTCCATCTTTGAGTCCAGCTTTTCGTTGTAATCTCGTGGAGACGCCTCGCCCTTGGTCTTTCTTGGTGGTCGTTCATTGTTAGTGTAAGTATTGAAGAAACAACGTATCTTTTTACCTTGAAACTGGAAGTGGATTTCGCCCATCCCGATGTAGATGATGGCTCTTGTAGTGTTCAGAACGGTCTTCCAAGTACTATGGGAGGATCTTGTTCTTCTCCCATGTCCATGACTAAGAAGTCGGTGAGGACATAACAATCTTTGATCTTGACGGGGGCGTTTTCGTGCAATACCTTCCGGGAATCGGTGTGATTGATCCGCCATCCGCAAAGATTACATAGGTGGAGCACAAAGGCGGATTACCATATATTAATTGATACGTTACCTTTGACATTAAGTTGATGCCCGATCCGTGTCACGCATAACTTGCCGGAAGTTCCATTGATTGATGGAGCAAAGGATTGATGGAACTCCGTGGTCGCTAGCTTCTCTAGTGGAGGTGGAGTGTGTTGAGTCTTATGTTTCATTTGCAACTTGATTGATCATCAAGACTTGCTCCACGTGTGGTCGAGGTTGACGGTTCTTCTTGTTCTTGCTTCTTCTTTTTGTCCTCTCCTCGACGGGCCGGTGCGCGTGTACTTCAGGGGTACGGTAGTGGTACCGATGGAACAGGGGGAGCTAGGGTCTTGTGTTTGCGGTTGAATTTCTCCCTCTGTTTGTTGACGGTGAAGACGATCTTCGCGGTGTCGGCGTAGATGATGGCCTTGGTGGTCGCAAGGAACGGGCGTCCCAGAATGATCGGGGCGTTCTTACCTTTGCCCGTATCCAAGACCACGAAGTCGGTGGCCACGTAGAGTTTACCGACGTAAAGACAAACGCGTCTTCCAGATCCCCTCGGGGGTAGCATAGCGACTGATCTGCAAGTTGTAGACACATGGTTGTATATAATAAATCTGAACCTGGCTCAAGGTTTACCTTAGGCATGATGTTGACACTTGAGCCAAAGTCGCAGAGTGCATCGTAGGTGCGGTCGCCGATCTCGATGGTGATGACCGGTCTCCCCGGATCTCCTTTCTTGGCGGGCATACCCCGGTCGGCGATTCAGTCCTTCTTGTTGCACCCTTGGTCCGAATACCGCATAATAGACATCGACAAGATTTGCAGATTCTAATTCTTCCTACCGCCTAATCTTACCCGGTTAGGCATAGGAGCAGATAAAGCCACCGAGATAACCGAGATTCTATCATTTTATTAAAGCTATCTTTGGTTCTTTATTGCGTAAGAAAAGCTTTCCATTTTAGCATTAATGGTTTCTAGCATTTTATCGTTGGAGGCTAACTTCTTAGACAGATTATCCATGAGTCTACCTTGGTTTTGTACTAACTCTCTTAAAGGTGGGAAATTATTGAAAGAGTTATTACCTTGATAGTTACCCGAGTAGTTACCTTGGTAGTTGGGTCTCTGTTGATTCCATCCTTGATTCGGGGGCGATCTTTGGTTGTTGTTGTTGTTGTTGTTGATGTAGTTCACATCCTCTTCCATTTCGGGACATTGACTGCCCGAGTGTCCAAGTGTTGCCACATTCTTCACATGTCATGCGAGAATCGAAGAGTTGCATGACTTCCTTCTTCGGGAGCTTCGAGCTTCTTCATGATTAGGTCCATTTTGGCGCACAAAGATGTCTACCTCTTTCACCGGTGCATTCCCTCTCTCTCTTGCGGGGTTGACGGTCCTCATTCCAAGCTTGGTTTGACGCCATCTTCCACCACAAGGTCGGTAGCTTGATTCGGTGTAAGGGGACGGAAAGCACCTCCGGCAGCGTCCATGGTCTCACACGGGTGTGTTGTTGAGCCCGTGATAGAAGGTCTGCATGAGTAGCCGTTCTCCATTCCATGGTGTGGGCATTCATGATGTAGTCTTGGAAGCGTTCCCACGCCTCTGAACGGATTCATCGTGTTGCTCTTTGAAGCTAGAGATTTTCCCCGTAAGGCGTTGGTTTTGCCTATAGGGAAGAACTTTGCCGGGAAGGCAAAGTAGAACAAAGTGTCCAAGTAGTGAGTTTGTCTTTGTTGGCGTAGAACCATCGCTTCGCTCCCCAAGAGTGAGAATGGGAATAGGCGAAGTAGGATTGCATCACTTGAGACATCTTTGATGGTGAAGGTGCCACGTATCTCTAGGAAGTTTTGTAGGTGAGCATTGGCATCTTCATGGGCTTTTCCACGTATTGGCTAGCTTGTACCATGTTGATAAGCGCAGTTTGAGCTCAAAAGCTTTGTCTCCCACCTCGACTGTCGGCCCAAGGCGGATGTTGGCCGTAGTCGGTGCGCAGTACTCGCGGAGGGTCTTGTTCGCCATGACTTGAACACGGGTGTTAAGCTTCTCAAGCAGTGGAGGAGTCTTCCGAGGCAAATGATCTTAGGTCGAGACTTCAACTTGGATCTTGCCCGCTTCAAGAGTTTTTTTACGGATCGGAAACGAAGTTTTCGGGAAGATTCCTATTCATACATTACCCCGAAATAGATAGAAAGAATAATAACAAGGGTAAACCTATTTAAGCAATTAGTGATAAATTTAATACTTTACAATGCGTGAGAGAGATGCATGCAAGTTATTCCTATATTTGTATTTTATTTGGCTAAAGACTTTCTTTCCCAAAACGGCGCCAAAAATGCTTGTTGGTATTTCTAACGTCACTAACTAGAAACAGATATAAACCTATCACTAGCAATGGCGTCAAAAATGTATATCGATGTTGCTTCGATAAAACTAAAAGAAAATTATTCATTGCGATTCATAGCATATCCGAAAAGGTTGTCATCCCTATAGTTAAACTACTAATATGCAAAGAATAACATATTCGTACTATGCCTTGATAAACTTCTCAATAAGTAAATAAATAATTATAATCGGTATCCGCAAAGCGCACGTATATGAATATACCATTGTAGCATTTTAACCGGGAGTAAGAACCGTGTCTTGAATTTATATTCTACCACAAGAGGGAAAGAAGTCTACTATCATGAATTAACTATGCATGTGTGTATTTAATCATTAATCATCTCTCGTAGGCAATGCTTAAGTATTAAGTTTATCAATTACTTAAGACAGGGGATCAAAGTTCACAATAAAGATAATGATAAAAGTTCTAATAAATAGATTCAACCAAGTCATATCCGTGTGTGCATCTTGGAAAGTGTCAAACAATGGACGATAGCAATTCATAGGTTAGCTAGCATTAGAAACTCCAATATGTAACTCTAAACTATAAGTTAGGATCTACCTGATTAGTGCAATACATCTAACAATCATCGAAGAAAGACTAATTAAATCCACACATGAGGACGTAATCCGTGAAGACTAAGGCCGAAACTTAGAACAACCCGAATAATATCATCCGCTAGGCCTACATACGGGGGATGGATTGCAAAGGACTCAATGGTGTCGCCACCACCACGATCTACCACACGACCGGCACATAGGGTGCAAACGCAGGTAAATAAGATCTAATCACCACGATTACATCGTCTCTACCACTCACCCATAATATTGATGGATGAGCGCTATACGAATCCATGCATGAACATAAAAGTAATTCAACTATGCTAAACATGTAATCAAAGTAAATACTAGAACAAATAATCTCGAATATAAACATGATCAAGATATTCATATTAAGAACGTGTCCGGAACTTGAAGACTACTTACAATGAAGAACTTACAAGAACGAGGCCCGATCTTGAGCCGGCCTCCGACGATCGAGTGGATTTCTCCCTTCCTACTAGATCTAATCTTGATTGCTACTCTTCCTAAAGCGGTGTTTCTAGAGCTTGGGATTGATGACTTGGATCTTGAAGCGGCGTTGATGAACTTGATTATGAACTAGATGATCCGAAAAGGGGGTCTAGGGGTCTCCTTATATAGCCCTGAGGAGGTGCCGGGTTTGACCTAGATACATCTCGGGATCCCACCGACGCCCTCGGATCAAACCGACATTAAACGGGTGGATTAGATTGAGTCTTGAAGTCGGTTGAGGAAGCTTCCTGAGGTGGGCTGACGTGGCACGGGGAGGCCGATCGGCCCCATTATTGGGCCGATCGCCCGTGGGCCGCCCACCCCGGTGCCCGTAATCCGTCGTGTCTTCCGAGTCTTCTAGATGATGGTTTCTTGGGTGTTAAGTCTCGCTTCACGTCGGGATTAGTCCGGTGCCTTCTAGAGTCTTCTCTCGGAGTTGGATTTCATTACGCTGCGTGAGTCGCATGGCTCACGCAGTGCGTGTTTTCCTGTTTAGTCCCCTCGCAATTCACAACTTTACCAAAACTGATGGAAATATGTTAGTGACCCCCTATTCTAGGTTATTATTATGATTTATACCCCTTTCTTATGTTTATTTGATTAATAAATTTATATGATAACAAGTGTCAACAATTCCTATGATGAGCTTGTTAGTAGACTTGCTAGCATGACCATATCTTTGGAAAATGAGAAAGCAAAAACTTTGAAATTGGAAAATGAAATCTCTTTTCTAAAGAAAACATGTGAACAACAAGAGCATCTACTTTATGTTACTACTTGTTCACATGATGCACTAAAATTGACTCATGAGGAACTTAGTGTTACTCATGATAACTTGGTACAAGACCATGCTTTACTCACTAAGATGCTTTCAAATGAAAAATCTAAAACTAGTGAGAGCTCATCACATGGGTCACTTGATCAATCACATACTTGTGCTAACCCTTGTGATGTAGGCAAGAAGCATGTATCCACCTCATGTCATAATTCATTGGATATGCCATGTTCTTCTTCTTTAGATGATTGTTCTACTTCTATGTCTTGTGAGACTAACCTTTTGAAGGAGAACAATAAGCTCAAAAGAGAATTGAAGAACTTGCTTGCCAAGCTACAAAGGTGCTACAATTCACAAGTCACCTTTGAGCACATATTGAAGACTCAAAGAAGCTATGGCAAGAGGCATGGACTTGGTTTCAAGGGTGGATTGACCAAGGATGAAAGAAAGAAGAAAAGTAAAGAAGCCAAGAAGGTAGAAAAGCTATCTCATGTCATGTGCTATCGATGCCATGAAATGGGACATCTTGCAAAGGCTTACACAAGTGAAGAAAAGCTCAAGTTGAAGCAACAAGAAGAGCTTCAACCGAAACCCTAAGATCAAGTCAAGATCAACCATGAAGATAAAGTTGATGACTTGAAGATGAAGAAGAAAACAAGAAGGGGTGGAAGAGCTTATGCAAGGCATCCAACTCATACCCAAGATGCCAAGATGATGAGCAAGATTCAAGCTAAGAAAATAAAGTTTGCTCACATCAAGTGCCGTGAATGTGGAGACATGGGACACTTTGCCTCGGAGTGTCCTAGCAAGCTTGAGAAGAAGGATCAAGCAACTCATGAGAGGCAAGGCAAGAAGAAGCATCGAATGAGCAAGGAAGAATGGGCTCAACAAAAGAGAAGATGCTACTCATGCCGGAAAGGGGACACATGGCTCATTCATGTCCCCTAGGTGATAATTCTAAGCCTATTTCAATTGATGATAATAATATGCTTAGAAAGGATGACAATGGTACCTCATTGGTTGCTATTGCAAAACATCCCGCTACTCATACTAAGGCTTTGCCTAAGTATGTTGCACCTAACTTGAGAGGACCCAAACAAGTTTGGGTACCATCAAAAAGTGGATGATTGTTTGTAGGTACCATGGCATTGAAGGCTTGATTCAATTGAATTCATATTGTTCATCATTTCATTGAGTCAAGTATTGAAGCTTATTGCTATCTCATCCCAATGCCAAGCCATGACAAGTGAAGTCCAAATAAGCTACAACATACAAGTGCAATGATTCTAGTTGTGGTGATTCATTGAAATACTTGAAGGCTTGCAAATATTTGAAGATGAAGCTTGCTATGTGATGATCATGATCTACAAAGGTATACTTCTAGTTGATCACACATATTTGGGTGCATATGAGTTGATTGAATTGGATATATATGCATATGTTGCTTGCTATAAGATGCTTGAATGGTTCAAATGCTTAGTAGTCAAATTTGAGTTGGTTTGAATGGATATGATCATGAGATGACATTTAGCAAGTGGATTGAATGGATATATATGTCTTGTGAAAGTATTCAAACAAGTTAGCACCAAGTTTGATTCAAATTGTTGACGATATCTCAATTGCTCAAATCTGTCCACAATTCAAAAATCTGAGTGAGCTGTGATCTTAGTCATGTTTGGATGATCAAATCTTATTGGAATGACTTGAAATTTGGTATGCATGCTCAATACTTATGGTAGAAGTTGCTGTAAAAAATTTCATGATGAGAAGATAAGGGATACTTCGGTTTTGGAGTGGAACTTGTCAACTATGATGCAGCAGTTTTCAGAATGAGCAAAGTGTGGGAAGATGTGAAAAATGCTTTTCGGTAGCAATTTATGGCTGCCAAATGACTTAGTGTTGCACATCTCCACCAAATTTCATGGCGTTTCAACAAGTACATTGTGAGATATAGTTTATTCTTTGAGATGTACAAAATCTGCCAGAAAAGTGACAAACATTGGATTGATCAAGAGTCACTTTAATTGAAAGGTCCTCAAGTTGGATTCATATTTATAAGTGTTTGAGGCACCTAAGTTTGGTTTTGAATTGAGTTAGAAGCATGACAAGCAATGAGTACAAAAGCCATTGATTTGGGGGAGTGTACTTTGTACACATCTAGTACTCAAGTTGGAGATCAAGACCAAGCTCAAGATGGAGAGACAAGTTTGAGTTCAAATGATCATTGTATCTCTTCAAAAAGAAAGAAAAGGACTTAAAGAAGAATCAAGATTACTCATCATATCAAGTCCATCACTAGGATCAATCAATCAAATTCAATTCAAGTGAGTGTCAAGAAGAATTCTTGGTGAGATCACTTCTCCCTAGAGGGGCGTGCAAAACCATGAGTGGGATTGACAAGTTGGGATGCTTGGAGGGGCCAACATGGAAGTGATGATCTAGGGATATTCAAGATGCTTAGTTGAAGAAATAAAAAGGGTTGATCAAGAAGAAGCAAGCAAAACCCAAAAAGAGAGATATTCATGCAAATTCAAATGGTATTCTCTTATGCAAGCAAAGATCAATAGTAGAAGCAAGCCAACCACAACATGATAGTGCACTTGATCATTAGTGGTTCTCAATTCATATGGGTGAAGCATGGTATTCATATTGGTATATTTGGCCTTCACCAAGCTATCTAATTGGACTTTACATTGCTATTGCGAGAGAAATTGGAATCATATTGACTATCCTCTACTCCAAGATAGCAAAGGTATCATTGTAATGTGCATGATCATTTCATCCCTTACTAGTATGCGGTTAGTGCATATAGTACATGCTTATTAGGGTCATGCATGACAAAAGAAAGTTTTAAATTCATTACTACCACTATTACTTGAATGTTTATATGATCTAGTGGTTTGTATATGAGTTTGTTCATGAGCTAGTGATCCCAAGTACTTGATCTATTTTGGAATGCTATCAAGTAACAAGTACAACATTGGCAAGATAACCCTACATGAGGTGTGAAGAAGCTTGTCATTGGATCAAACCGGACTTGAAAGCTAAGGCAATTCATTTTAGTTCAAGTCAACAAGAAAGAAGCTCATGGAATCAATCTAGTTCAAGAATTGGATACAATTGACAAATCTCTTCAAGTGGCTACCACATTGCAAGATATATCATATTCCTACAAGTGGTATTCTTGCTCATACTCAAGTGGTACTTAGTGTATCAATGGTGGTTCCACAAGTGATCCTCAACCTTAAGTGATCAATTCAACTCAAGGAAGCTACCCTCAAGAACTCAAGTGGATTGACATATGCTTTGACATAGGGGGAGGTGCCCCACCTCAAGATCAAGGTCAAGGATCCTACGAGTGACCTACATGTGGCATTTCTAGGTGGTTTTCATGCTTCCACATGTGAGAGTTACAAGTAGTGTCATTCCAACATATGGTGATGTCCATCAAAAATGAAGATTCAAGACTCAATCATCTATCCCTAGTCACACCCTTTGTATCAAAAGAGGCATACCCTTTATGGAAATTGATGACAAAGGGGAGAGATTGGAACAAAGATATGAATATAGGGAGAGATTGAAATATGGATTGAGGACATGGACCGAGAGGGAGCAACATTGAAGAATTGAGAAGGATAAAAATTCTTGGACATATGAGAAGCACACAAGTTGGGGAGCAAGCTCATGAACTTGTTTGATTGCATTTGATATGTGCATATTCATGTGCTTGCTTGCATTTGCATAAGTTTTTAAATTTTATATGCAATGCTTGTGTGGTGTATGCTAGTTATAGAACTTGCTTGATGATATGGTAACTAGCATGCATAGATTGTAGCTAGACATATATATGCTTCATGAAAATCAAGTGCCATTACATATAATGTTGATCTCACATGGTATCTTGAGTTTTGATGTATGTCTAGTTACATGGACGATGCTAAGGATGAACTTCAAATGTGCAACTCCGATTGGTATCACGCTTCAAAGGTTTATCCTATACACCTTAGCATCACTTTGTAGTGTTAACCCTCCCAAAAAATTTCAAATCTATGTATGTGTGCAAACCTTGAATTCAAATCAATTGGGCACACATATAGGGAGTTACCACTACCAAGTCGGGTTTTATGGTGCTTATCCAAATCTTGACTTTGTGCTTAAATGTTGGATAAGTGACATAAAAATCCAAACCAAGTTAGCAATTTATACTTGTATGAAGTGCTAGCTTGGAATCTAATCTTAAATTTCATATCTTTGTAGTGTTTGCCATCAATTACCAAAAAGGGGGAGATTGAAAGGTCCCTTGTGGTTTTTGATAATTGAGTGTCAACATTAGGTGAACTAATAATGTGTGATTGAGATAATACATAGGAGATTAGTTCACATGGGTTGATGCAATGAAGGAGCTTATTGCATATGAGACATGACATGGAGTCATGTGACCAAGGTGGTGAAGATCAAGACAAGGCTTGGCTTGATGGACCGGTTGCAAGTGTGAAGGGCAAGTCGAGGCAGTGAAGCGATGGACCGCGAGGCGGTGAAGCTTGGGCAAGACTTGGCGCCCGACGGACCGACGCAACGTGAAGAGCAAGTGAGGTCAAGATCGATGGACCAATAGTGTCACGTGATGATATGAAGTGGATCATATCATTTGGTGATCGTGTTGGTGCATGTGTTGCATCGGCACTTGGAAGATGGAGCGGAATAGAATTGCGCAAGGCAAAGGTATAACCTATAGGCATTTCATTTCGCCGGTCATGAGGAGCTTAGAGAAGTTTATGACCGGGGTTTAGGATAGATGGCCGTACTATCAAGAGGGGCAAACTTGTTTGCATATCGGTCATCTAGTGCCACTTGAGCGATCTAACTTTGCGATGTGTTAGGATCGAGTGGCGTGGTAAGAGCTAGCCGGGCCTTTGAAATGATTGTGAAAATGCTAACACACATGCACATGGTGATGTACACTTGGTGGTGTTGGCACATTTGCAAAGGCGGCGGTGATTGCGAGGGTTGAGTTGGGTTTGGGAACCGCTCATCCTCCCGCCGAGCTTGCGGGCGGGATTCGGGCTTTTTGAAAAATGAGAGGCTTATTCTCTATTACTTTGCGGATGCAAGTTAGTGGTGAAAACATGCTATTCCTCGTGCTCAAGTTGGTATACTTGTTGGATAGCATGTCGAAGCAAAAAGCGACGGAGTTTCGGAAAAAAGGGCGGCCGGTGTGGCCAAAAATCCCGGCCGGACGGTGACCGGAAGCACGGCTGTCGGCGGACGCCCGGTCGGTCGCGTACCGCCGAGAGAGCATGTTTTGGGGATTTTAGCCGGACGCGTCGGCCGGGCCCGGCAACCGGATGCTTAGGTGCTCGGCCGGAACCCGATGGCCGGGCGCGTGGAGGAGGTATCGGTGGGGGCGGGAACCTTGTCGGTTGTGGCCGGACTACGTGACCGGACTCCGCGACCCGGACTGGGTGAGTCCGTCGGTGGTCGATCGATCAGAGTGTTCTTTCCTCCCAGCGGCTCTATTTGACTTGGGGGCTATTTATACACCACATACCCGACTTGTTTGGGTCTTGAGCAACACTGGGCCTTGGTGGCTTGTGTTGTGGTGCTTGAGAGCCCTCCCACTCACTTGTGATTGATAGTGTTCATCCAAATCAAAGTGAGGAGTGATTCTAGTGCATTCGCGCACGAGAGATCGCATTTGTGGCACTAGGTGATCGTGTTGCAAGCCGGTGTGCTTGTTACTCTTGAGGTTGCCACCTCCTAGACGGCTTGGTGGCAAGAGACTTCGTGGAAGCACGCTAACGGAGATTGTGCGGTGTCCGAAGGAGGATTTGTGAGAGGTTCGAGCTCACCTCGCGGGGATCGTGAAGAGCATCACTACTAGAGCGTGTCGGTGAGTACCTCCCTTGTGTGTGTGGTGTCTTGCGGTGCCTTGAGAGGCTCACTTGAGAGTGGTGTCTTTTTGGTGCCTTGCGGGCGTGCCTTGAGGGGCAAGTGATCGGAGAATCACACCAAGAACCATCTAGGTGAAAAACACCAAAGGAACCACCCAAGGTGTTGGTCGACACAACGAGGAGTAGGGGAGTTGGCAAGCTTCCCGATACCTCGATAAAAAATCACCGGTGTCAACTTGTCTACTCTTCTCGGTGGTTTGCATTCTCCAAATCACAAGCTTCGTATTTACATTCATATATACCTTGTGCTTGTGCTTGTGGAGTAGCTCTTGCAATTACTAGCTTGTGTAGCTTGTTAGTTGCTTTGCTTAGTTTGTGTAGCTAAGTATTTTTGAGCCTTTGGGTTAGGCGTGTGTCGCCTTGTCCTTAGTGCATCTAGTGAGCTTAGGTTTGGCTTTGTGCTTTTGCTCATTAGAATTGTGTAGGAGCTCACCCTTGTTTGAAGTACTAGTGCATAGGTTTGTGTGACCTTGCAATAGAAAGCGGTTAGGAGCTCAAGCTAGGCTTATCACCTCATTTGCTTTGTGTAGGATCTTTTATGAGGTGATTTAGAGTCATAGCTAGAGGGGTGAAGTCTTGGCTAAACGAATAGTTACAATTCCGCATTATATTTGTTTAGCCGGCGCAATTAGTTTTAGTAAGGACTATTCACCCCCCCTCTAGTCCCCATCTCGACCCTACGGGGGGGGCTCCAGTGCCTGACCTCAATGCTCCTTTGGGAGGAGATGCGGGTGCTCTAGTTCCGTGGCCTCGTATCCTCTCGAGTTAACCAGATGCATGGAGCTGCTGTGTTCAGTGGAGGTGGGAGCCTGAGAGGAGGTTCGAAAGAGACGAGAAATGCACCAACACCAAGCAGGATCGGCGGCGGCGTGGAGGCGGCCTAGGGCGCCATGAATCTGAATAGCGTGAGCTGGCTATTACCGTGGGCGGCCCGAGTCATTTCAAGAACTCCGCCATCTGGTGGAGGAGAGAAAGCCTGTGGTGGTGTTCTTGATGGAGACGCGAATGGGGGAGGAACGTGCCCTCGGCTTGAGTCGTGACCTTGGCTTCCTTAACGCCATTGTCGTCAAGTCGGAGGGATTCAGTGGTGGTCTGGTGCTTATGTGGCGCCAGGATGTGTTGGTGGCGGAGATGAGCAAATCCAGGTCACATATAGACGTCTTGCTGTCGTGTGATCGCCTTAAAATATCACAGTGGCGGTTGACGGGTTTCTATGGTGAACCTAGGAGGGAACGGAGGAAGGAGAGCTGGTATCTTTTGAGATTCCTAAGGGCACAGTCGGCTGCCCCATGGTTGTGCTTGGGGGATTTCAACGAAGTTCTTTCAGTGGATGAACAGTTTGGGAGGAAGGAACGTGAGCAATGGCAGGTTGCTGCGTTCCGCGAAGTGGTCGATGATTGTGCATTCACACACCTTGGCTTCCACGGTTTACCTTACACGTGGGACAATCGCCAAGAGGCGGATAGGAATGTGAAAGTGCGGTTGGATCGGGCTCTGGGTGATCACAACTTCATTACTGAGCTAGGAGACTCGGAGGTCTTCCATGTGCCTTTGGCGGAGTCTGATCATGTGGCGCTTGCGGTGGAGGTGAGGCATAGAAACATCATACTTGCGGCCTCCAAAAAGTAAGCGTAAGCCCTTCAGATATGAAAATATATGGAGAACTCATGGTGATTATATGGAGTTTGTTAACCGGTCTTGGGATCCTGGCCGGGGAGGTGCTGATCTTTCGACGGTCCGCCGATCATTTGCCTAACCCGCAACGACCTCCAAAGCTTGGGATCGGACGTCTTTGGCTCGGTCAAGAAACAGTGAAGGAGCCGAGGGCGGCTTTGGAAACCGAAGCGGGCGGACTCGCCGTGATCGTGGCCCCCTGGCAAAAGAGAGGGCTATTACGCCAGCCAGTTATCCGACGTCTTTGGCGCGAGAGGAAATAATGGAAAAGACAACGGTCCGTAATTGTGTGTTACGTGATGGGGACCGAAATACTGAATTTTTCAAGCTAAGGCCGAGCTAGAGGGCGGACAAACGTAATGAAAGCAATCGACGGATGAGGGTGGTAGAGTGTTCAGCGAGCGGGAGGATTTGGAGCAAAATTGCATGTGACTTCTACCAAAAACTTTTCTCGGTACAAGCTGACCTACAGCCGGAAGTAGTGTGCAATTTGGTGCCGAGGAAGGTGTCTATTGAGATGGGAGAACAGCTAGTTAAGCCCTACACAGAGAAAGAGGTTGAGGCGGCTCTATTTCAGATGAAGCCGTGTAAAGCCCCGGGGGTAGATGGTTTCAACGCTGGTTTTTTTCAGGCTCACTGGCAGCTTGTGAAGGGGAGTGTGCTGCCGGCGGTGTTGGGATTTCTCAATGGTGGGGATATTCCACCGGAGGTGAACAAAACATTGCTGGTCTTGATTCCGAAGGTGAGCAATCCTCAAGAGCTCTCTCAGTATAGACCGATCTCCCTGTGTAATGTCCTCTACAAGATTTGTTCTAAAGCCATGGCTAACCGGCTAAGAATAATCCTAGATGAGGTGATTTCAGATGAGCAAAGTGCTTTTGTGCCAGGAAGGCTGATTACGGATAATATTCTGATTGCTTATGAATGCATCCATTATCTGCGAAACAGGAAAGGAAAGTTGGGTGCATGCGCTGTGAAATTGGATATGGCCAAAGCTTATGATCAAGTCAAGTGGCGATATTTGGACTCCATCATGCGTGCTCTGGGGTTCCCTGACCGATGGTGTGACTTGGTTATGAAGTGTGTGACTACGGTGTCATTTTCGGTACGTGTCAACGGGGTGTTCTCTGATTGTTTCCAGCCAACTAGAGGAATCCGTCAGGGTGACCCTATCTCACCGTACCTCTTCTTACTCTGTGCTGAGGGTTTATCATCGATGCTCAAGAATATTGGTCCTCTCTATATTTCAAGGGGCGTCAGAGTAAGTAGGCATGCACCATGGATTTCACATTTGCTTTTTGCTGATGACTGCTTGATTTTCACTCAAGCTTCGAAGAAAGGAGCTGACCGTGTTGCCAAGATCCTGGAAGATTACAACAAGGGGTCTGGCCAGCTCGTAAACAAGAACAAATCGGCAATTTTTTTCAGCCCAAGCTGTGATGGTGATTGTAAGATAGCTGTTCATGACAGTCTACAAATACATACAGAAGCTTTGGGGGAGAAGTATCTGGGATTGCCGACTACTGCCGAGCGGGGCTCATCTGGGGCCTTCAGCTATGTACCAGCTCGGATGAGGGGAATGGTGGGGGGATGGGCCGAAAAGAATACAAGCTGTGCAGCCAGGGAGGTGCTGGTTAAAGCAAATATGCAATCGGTTCCAACGTATCCCATGTCTTGTTTCAAGCTTAGCCCGTGGTTTGTCGAAGATGACACAAGCAAGAACAAACTACCGGGTGGGGTAGTGGCCTCGATAACCATAAGATCCATTGGATCCGTTGGGAGAAACTCACCATCAAAGGAAGAAGGTGGGATGGGGTTCGAGACTTTACACTCTTCAATAAGGCAATGTTGGGGAAGCAAGGTTGAGATTGATCAAGAGACCGGACTCGCCAGTGCTAGGGTCTTTGAAGGGGAAGTACTACCCTAACTCGATTTCCTTTCGGCATCCAAAAGAGGCGGAGTTCGCCACGTGGAACGCGATCCTCCATGGCCGGGATATCTTAACACGTGGTCTTATTAAACGTGTCGGGCCAGGAGACATAGATGTTTGGAATGAAAATTGGATCCCGGGTACTGTTCACTTAAGCCGTTGGTGCGCCGCCTTCGACTTCGGTGGAAGTAGTTTCGACTTGTTCATACACAGTACAAGAAGTTGGGATGAGGCACTAGTGAAGAGCTCTTTCATGGCATTAGAGGCTAAGGAGATCCTAAAAATAAAAACTAGTGCCCGAGCAACGGAGGATGTTCTAGCCTGGGCTTTTGAGAAGCATGGATTCTACACGGTGCGCTCGGCTTACTAGTTGTTGAAGCGGGGCAAGCAGGAGTCGGCTATGGCGGGCTCGGGAGCGTCGCGTCGACTCTGCGGCGCCATGGATGGTACTATGGAAGATGGACGTCCCCGCCCAAGGTTAGGGTTTTTCTACGGTGGCGAAGCCGTGCATGGTTCCCTGCCATCACGGGCGGAGGCGAGGCGGCGTCATGTGGAGCGGGAATCTCATTGTGAAGTGTGAAGTGATCCACAAGAGAGCCTGTACCACATCTTCTTTGCATGCCCGATGGCGAGGCGTTTCGGGAGGAGGTTAAGATGAGTACAGGTATCAAACTTCCCGGGCTGCATCCTTGTTCCCGGGCGTGGATGTGCTGAAACCTTATATCCGTCCCAATGGGGATTGCGCCGTGGGTGATCTTGTGGCTCTGGGCGCTCTGACCGGACGCCTAACGGGGCGCGACATGGCGGAAAACCTGGGAGCCGGGCTGCTTGCACGCCATGTTTCAAGGCTGATGGAAGAGCTGATGGCGCTCCGACCACGGCGGCGGCCGGGCCACTCCACCTGCCCGGCGCGGGAGGAGAAGCCCGGAGGGTGGGTGAAGGTAAACACTGATGCCGCTATGATGTCGGCTCCGTGTTGGCCGCCCGGGTGGTCATTCAAACCATACCGGAGATGTCTTGGCGCGGCTGCGAGATGGCATGATGATGTGGAGTCAGCCTTGTCGGCCTGAAGCATTGGCGACGCGGGAAGGTCTCGAGCTGGGCGACGGAGCTGGGATTTGACAAGGTAATTCTTGAAGTTGATTGTCAAAGTTTGGTCCAGTATGCTACAAGACCCGGAGCGGATGCTTTTCGTCAATTGGGAACTTGTGTCTTGATATCATAGAGCTGGGGAATTCGTTTTTGAATTTTCGGTGTGTGTTGGGTTAGTAGAGATGCAAATTCAGTAGCACATATGTGTGCTTCTATGATTACTTTTAAGTAGTTCGTACTTTGTTTTGGATTGATGTAATTCCGGACTGGCTAGTCGAACTAGCGTACCGTAGATTGTATTCCTTCATCTCATGAATGAAAGCTCTATGATACCCTCAAAAAAAAAAAAAAAAAAAAAAGAATGTTCAACGATAGGGTAAAGGAGCAAGAACAGGGTTTCTGTCACTTTTAGATCCCCATTGAGAGCAAAATCTTGTTATAGTCAAGGATGCAACTACCCAAAAAAAATAAGTGATGCCATATTTGTTTTTGAATGTTGTTGACACTTAAATTAAAGAAAAAGTATGATATAGAAATTTACTAATAGAAAAATTATTTTTATGACACTTTTTATTTCAAAAGAATTTTTAGACACACATTCAGTATATATGTGCCTGTCATTTCCTTTTATGCCCATTTTTATTTTTAAGTGCTGATAGTGTCCGAGTGTCAAGATTGTGAAAGTAATGACACTCATATTTAAAATAATGACACTCATGGTGCCCAGAATGTTCAAGGAGAGGGTAAAGGAGCAAGAACAGGGTCTATGTCACTTTTTAAATCCCCATTGAGCAAAAATCCTCTTGTCGTCAAGGATGCAACTACCCAAGAAAATAAGTGATGCCATATTTGTTTTGGAATATTGTTGACATTTCAATAAATAAGTTATTAAATTTGGATATAAATTTTTAAAAAAAGTATGATATAGAAAATTAGTAATAGAAAAATTATTTTTTGTAACACTTTTTATTTCAAAGAATTTTTAGACATGTGCGTGCCGCACGTGCATGTGGCATATGATTTTTTTTTTTTCTAAACACGTGTGTGTTCAATAAAAAAGGCTTCAAATGAAGGGGCAAATTTACAATGCAGAAGCAAAGCATACATAAGTAATATAGATTTGCCATGTCCCAGAAAAAAAAAAAATGTTTGCACTCCCTAAAAGAAAAAGACATAATTTCCAGGCTGGAGTGCCCCTCGTTGAAGCTAAAAGAAAAAGACATAATTTCCAGGCTGGAGTGCCCCTCGTTGAGGCTGGGCTTTGGGCCTTCCCCATTAATTGTTCTAAAAAACTTGTAGCCCCCATTTGCATCGTTGTTGTTGTGTTCTCTAAGCACAGTGATTTGTGTCTCTTTTCATAACCAACGAAACAAAAAATCCACATCAAATTCCATCAGCGCTCCATACTTATAATTTCCGGTCCTCATTGATATTATACGATTCAAGGTAACATCTGCAAACAAATGGGAGTTATCAGTTAATAAAAGTTATCATCACACTTAGAATCCTGGATATGTTGTGAAAATTATATGGCAGAATTCCTGAAAACATTATGCAACAATTCTATGGACTTATTCTGGGATCAGTGGTAGAATCATTCAATGCATAATAAGGCGAATATTAGTAAATCAAATATTTTTTTCGAGATCACGCCCTTCAGCGCGTTTTTCATTAAGCGTAGAGGAAACAAAAACAAAACAAAGTGACAAGAGTCTTACATGGTAACCAAGGTTACCACCCAAAACCTACCAACTACTGGATTATCAAGGAACCTCTCTTTGAGCTTTATGTGAAAAAATAATAGACGACAGGGGAAGTCCTAGAGAAAAAAAGAGTATTATCAAGGAACACTTGGCCAACAAGAATACAGGATAGAATAATATAATATTAATTTGCCAGAGTTATTGTTCAGCTTCAAAGAAAATTCTGCAATCAAAAGCAGAATAAAATGGTAATAAAATACAGAGGAAATACACAATTAGGAAATATAAGCTGCGAGTGGACATCAGAATGGCACGTACCTAGTTATGGATAAGGCTTTAAATAATTGATCTATTTTATTTGTGAAGTTACAACTAAAATCATGGTGACAAAGTTCTGCTTGTTAATCATAATTCAAAGCAATGTAGATTGATGAATGCATCTTTTTTTGTTGATGATCACATGCTCATTATTGCTTATCCTACATGAAGAGGGCATCAGGACAACAAATTTTCTTTACTTACCAGAGCTAGTTTGCAAGAAAGCAATACTTATTTTTTTGTCAAATGGTCCTCGATCAAACACCAGAGTTAAGAGAGGTTATATAGTTGTTCTCTGGAAGGGTCTTTCGAAATCTGGAGAATATGGAAAACAAGGGCACTGTTTCATCTCACAGAACTTCAGTTGATCAAGGGACTGCAAACCATCTATAGAAGCTAGCACCACACAATCTTTGATGCTCAACTTTGTCAATGCCTTGCAGGAAAGAAGACTCAGTGAAGTTAACATTGGACATTTACATATTTCAAGTTCAGTAAGGGCAAAATCATCCAAATCTGACGTATCCCCCTCAATGGAACGAGAACACCCACTTGCACTAGCACAATCAAAATCAAACTCGAGCTTGTTTAATGAAGACATACCAACCAAGGATAGCTTCTCCAGAAATGGCAATTGATTGAATGGTGGTAGGGTCTCCATTCCTGTACAATCATGAAGATATAGGCTTTCTAAATTGTTGAGGGTGAAATTTTCTCCCAACCAGGATGGGGTGACACCTGTGTAATTTATGATATGGAGGTGCTCGAGACGATCATGTGGTTGGAGACCCTCTAGCACTTCCTTCGAAAATTACCACCTGTTCTTCCCCATGATAGTGACAATGTCCTGAGATGCATTTTATCTTTAATTCTTGCACAACTGGCCTCATCCTTCTTCATGACATTATCAAGGTTATAGATTCTAAGCGATCCTCTAATCTCATTCAAGTACTCCAGCTGTGACATCCCAAATCCACTCTCTGTTTTAACATGGAATTCTTTCAGTTCTTGCAGAAATTTAAGTTCGCCAACTCTTACTATCTTTGAGTGCAAGTGCAATGCCCCTGATTCTGAACGAGGAGATAGCGCAGATTTATAAGATTACACATTTCTCTTGGCAAATCACTAAGACCGCACCAATGCCTCACATCCAGTACCTGAAGATGGTAAAGTCTACATATAGACTTGGGCAGACATTTTAGAGTGTCCTCGGCGGATCTCAATTCTAGATAGCGAAGATGGATAAAATTTGCAATACCCGACTGCAAAATGTCAGCATTAAAGAACAATGCTGATAGACAGAGTACTGGACATACTTTAGTTGCCTGAGAATCTTTGCAAATGTTACAGAAGAAGTCCTATCATATGAACCAACTAGCATTAAACTGTCTAAGCTTCTCAAAATATCGTCATCTTGAATAGCAGCTAGCCCTTTGTCAAAGGTTTCAGTATGCTCTATGTTGCCATTTTGTTTCTTCTTGTATGCAGTCTCTGTCCAGATGCTTATATGACTAACATACCGGGAGACTGTTCGAGGACCTGAGCCATCTACAGTGAAGCATTCATTGACAGAGACACTCTGCAAGATCATGAATTAAATCATGCATGAGATAATATGCATCTTCCTGTGGCTCCTCAATTTTTTTCAAAGAAGCTTCGTTCTAGCAAGTCATCAAAATAGTCACCAGCAGTATCCTCTGGTCTCTTTCTTTCGTCAATTATAAAGCCAAGAGCAATCCAAATATGTACCAACTGTTCCTTGTTAAACTTGTAGCCCTTCGGAAATAAAGCACAGTAAGAGAACAATCTCTGAAGGTGGTAAGGAAGGTGATTGTAAGAAAGCATGAGTGCTGGCATGATGTCATCGTTGTCTCCCTGTAGTTTCCATTCATCACCATCAGAAATTCTCTGCCAGTAACCCTCTTCAAGTCTTCTTTTTTCAAAAGTGTGCTGACACTTTTTGCTGCTAGTGGGTTTCCTCTTAACCTAGTGGCTATTTCCTTTCCAATTTTCTGTAACTTCCTTCGGCCTTGATAGTTTTCATCACCAAATATGCATCTTTTGAAGAAAAGCCAAAACACATCTTCCTTTAAACCACCCAAGTTGATGTGCTGCTGCACAATATTCATTATTTTCGTAACTGGTTTTATACGAGTAGTAACCAAAACCATATTACCTGAGATTTCTGAACATCTAAGTGGAGCTAACAACTTTTCCCAGCGTCTCTCATTCTCTTCCCACACATCATCCAAAACAAGCAGGAATCTTTTGGTCAAATATTTTTTATACCATCTTGGAGCATACTCAAATTCTGAGTCATGCTTTTATGCTTGCCTTTAGAAATACATTCTAGAATCTCTCCCGTAAGCTTGACTTCATCAAAGATAGAAGAAACATAAATCCAAATCCTGATATCAAATTTAGTTTTTTACTTCTGGGTCATTGTACACTAACCGAGCAAATGTTGTCTTCCCAACACCTCCATTACCAATAATTGGAAGAACCACAAGCTTTTGATTGGTTTCTGAGCTATTGGTGATTAATTTTACAATCTCGTTCTTCTCATCTTCCCGTGCAAAGACTTTGGTTTCAGTGTAGCAGGCCCCTTCCACTCGTGAGTCTGGTTTTGTGCTCTGTGCAGCTCGAGTAATTTCATCAATTTTGTCTTGCTTGAGAGCCTTGCGAACGTCCTCACAGATCTCATGTAACTCGTTAACAATAATTTTTATTCTCCTAGATATGTCATCCTTACAGAGTTTCCTTACTGGAGTTTCATCCGAGACCGTCTCGCCTTCGAGCTGTGTCTCTGGAATGGTTTGATTACCTGAACCAGCAAGCTTCAGTCTTTTTATTCCATTAATGATATCATGACGCTCAATTCTTCTTTTGGCTGTCAAAGGATGATCCTCCTTAGTATGCAGGGCAGAAACTTTTACTGCAGACGATATATATTTACTGCTCTGGTTGGCAAAACCATATGCAAATCGAATAATAGACTGTGCCTTTGATGAACTTGGGCTGCTGCAGCTGCGCTCCTTATCTTTGATCTGTTTGATATCAACTGGAAACGTTAATTGCATATCTTCCCACAGTAAATAGAGTACAATTGCATATCTTCCCCGTTCCCACAGCAGCAAAGAGCAAATTACTTAATAGCCTAGATATATATGGAATCTAAAATAGCCAAATTTGGATCAGGGTGTGCGAGAGAAACGGAAGGACGGCGTGCCCCTTGCTGACCAGCGGTTACAAAAACACTTGGGTTTTGCGAGAGTTCCTAATAATCTGAAGACACGGAGCGGCAAGGACGCAGCTTACCTTGTCGCTGATGTCGAGGTAGTCGAGCTCGTCGAGGAGGTTGCGCGCGTCGGTGGCCAGGCGGCGCACGACGGCGATGGGCTCCGCGAGCTGCTCGTTCCCGATCCGCTTTCCGCTAGCGCGCGCGGCGCCGAGCACGAGGTTGGCGCGCCGCAGCTCGGCCCTGAGGCGCGCGACATCCTCCGAGCCGACGCCGTGGCGGGCTGCCCACGCCGCGACGCGGTCGCCGACGAGCCGCTCGGCCACCACGCCGAGCAGCCACGTCGCCGTGCCGACGGCTTGGCCGACGGCATCGAACGGCAGCGGCATCGGCGGAGGTAGAGGCTGGTGTCAGTTCAGTTGTGTATGAATACGCCGGGCGGATCGGGGAAACTGGAGCACCGCACCGGATCTTACCAAGACGAAGACATGTGCTGTTGACCCGCATCAGTCACCACCGCACCAAACATCCCTTCCGGAAATTGCGAGGAAGTTAAGGCGGTGGGGGGATCAGGGATGGAAGGATCCTCAGAAGATGCTGTTCCTTGTGATACCTCTGAATCAGGCAGACGGAGAGGACGAGCCTGTTGATACGAGCGCGCGGGAAGGAGAGGGTCTCGTCGGGTACCTACGGGAGGAGTGCAGGGAGGCGGCGGCGACAGCGAGGGCCGCGGGTGCGCCGGCGGTTGCGGGAGTGCTGGGGTCCGCTGGGGGCCGTGGGGGCACAGCAGGCAGGCAGGGGAAGGGCGCCGACAGCGGCGGGTGTGTAGTGTGCTAGGAGCCGTGGGGCGAGCAGCAGGAGCCAGCGGCCACGGGATCGATCGGGATGCCGATTCCATCACGGGGCGGAGAGTGATGAGGCGGAGACGAGAAAATGGCGATTTTGCCATCATCGGCTTCGCTTGTGTGCCATCGCCTACCAGGCATTGGCCGGATTGCCAATATTAGCCTGGCTGCACCTTCTAAAATCTTATCAAGTTTCCGCCTTTGTAAAATTTAAATAAGATGAGTGGTGAAAACTTGGTGGGTTGAAAAAGTCAAAGCGAATTATAATTTAGAGCGGAGGGAGTACTATACTAATTACTCTTTCTATTCTAAATTGGTATGTCACTAGTTCTAAGTCAAATTTCTCTAAATCTGACAATTTTTTTAGGAAAATACACCAACATCTACAGGTATATTTAATGGAGGAATTAATAAAATGAATTTGATATTATAGATATTGGAGTTTTTTTTCCTATAAACTTGTTCAAAGTTAGAAAAAATTTTAAAAGAAGAGATTAAATGCTTCAAAACAGCCACCACGTTACCTCACGAAAATGTTGTAAAAAAAAAAAAAAAAAAGTTGAATTCTAAAAATTCTCACATAAATCAAAAAGCATCCAACCATCAATTCGATATACTCTAATCATAATTAACAATAATGATGGTTTCATCTATTCTTTTTGACAACTCCCACCTCTGCCATTATCTTTTGAAAAGATAACGAAAGGTTTTGCTTTTGCCGTGTAGTATTAGAAGAAGAGAATTTGCTCGGTTTATAAGAGAAGTAGGCTAAAAACCGCACAACCAGTGGCGAATCCAGATAAAAAAATAACATATGGTGAACTCTATACTACTAATTTGTATAACGAAGGGAGGAATATATATAGCCATCTAAGATATATGTCATAAATGGTTTTCTTACAGTATACTAAAGACAGAATTTTCGATCATAACCGATCGAAAACAAAACTGACTGGTCATTGGAACCTGGGAAGCGAACAGGGAAGACGATAACTAATTGTTCGCCGGTTGTGGCCTATCTCTGTTCACGTCGGATAGTTGTGCGGCCGAGGTGGCTCGAGCGGCGGAGGGAGGGGCCATAGCCGGGGGGTAGCTCGGGCGGTGGATGGAGGTGCGGCCTGGGCAGAGGAGGGAGGCACAGCTGGCGGCGTCTTGGGCGGTGGAGGACGGGGCCGCGGCCAGGGGAGACGCTGGCGAGGAGAGCATTGGGTGGCGGTGCTTGGCACTTGGCAATAGAGGAGAGAGACATGTGGGGGAAGAGAAGGGGGAAATAAAAAAAAGGTCTTTAACCCGCTGACGGTAGGGCTCCACATGTCATAATGGATATAAGTGATATGTTTTTGGCAGTCTATTGGAGGAGGAGAGAAAAAGACACATTACCAATAATAGGACATCACCTATGTAGATTTCTAAGGAATGGAAGATAAGTAGCAGATTACTTATCCTCCATTTCCAAGTATAGTTTTTTCTTCCTATGCTCTAATAGATTACCAAAACAATTTGAGAGGGGGGTTGGTTTGTTGAGTTTTGAGGAGTTGCTTAAAAAAAAATTAGGTATTGGGGATAGGATGCGTAATTTGCTGAAGCGACCTCAATCCCTCATATAGCAGTTTTTTTGGTATTTGGGATGAGATGAGTAATCTGCTGAAGATGCTCTTTGGTCCAACAGTTTCCTGTAGGTTTATTTCCTTCATACATTATCATCTACCGTGAGTAGAACTCAGTAGGCACTGGCAAGGGCATGAAGCATGGACAGTCTGCTGGGAGGAGGGGGTGTTTTCGTCCCCAGTGAGGTATATGGCGGTTGCCAGGGGCACACCATATTGTTGGATCCGCTTCTGCGTACAACTAAGAGTTATGCTACACTTCCCAAATCAACTTAGGTGCGATCCACCGGCGGGTCCAGCGGGTAGTCCCAAATTTGGCTCAAAATGTTTTTACTACTCACAGCCCATAAGAATCTTGCCCATCCCTAGTCTCCCCTACAAGCAAGTCCCTTTCTCCCGACGCGAGCGAGGGCGGCCAAAGAGACTTCCCCGATGCACGGCTGCTAGTGCTTCACCGCCTCATCTCACCGGCCTCCCCGGCCAGGCGCGGCCGGCGGCCGCCCGGTGCCATCCGCCCGCCCATCCCACCCGGGCAGCACCTCGCCTCTCCCGGATAAAGACCGCGGGCCCCGGTCTAGCCGGGCGCCTCACGCCATCCGGTGCCATCCGGCATCCGCTAGCACCTGGACGGCCCGGTCGCGTAGGCGCGCGCGAAGGGGCCCGTCGTCCGCCTCAAGGCCCCTCAGCGGCACGGCCGACGTGGCTCCTGAGTTTCCCCATCTTGTTTTCTCCCAAATCCCTTTCTTTTATGCGGTTATTAGGCCTTAGGTTTTGGATATTGGAGATTAGACCGTAAATGTTTAGGAATTATGGATCTATCATGTGTAGCTCCAGTTCATGCTTTTATGGCACAATGGCGTAAAAACGCAAAAGCAAAAAGCCTTCAATTAGAACTATATCGTAGTATCTAATTTGTATAAGACCTTATTTTGTGTATGATCTATTTGTGCAAGTTTTGAACCTTTTAAATGTATTATCGCAATTTGGTTAATTTATAGTTTTACGATTTTTTTCTTTGTCTTTTATCATATTCTACATGGAAATTTTCAACTAGGACTACTTTGAAAAGTGCATCTAGCCCTTTAGTGGGTTTTGGCGAATTGAATGACAACATAATTAAAGGTCTAATAAGTTTGCTAAGTGTTGAACAGGAAACTAAGTCTATTGCATATACTTGTGAATTGTGTATTAACAAGTATATCCAAGATTCAACAAGGCAAACTTGATGGTATTTCACATAGTGTTGAAGCAAAGGCAAAATTGTGTATTGTTGTATTGGAAGATTATGGAAACAATCTAGTTCAAGCAAAAGACAACAATGCAAATAGAATCAATAAAATGGCTTATATGTTGTGGGATATCATAGCATCATGTGAGAGCAAGCATGTTTGGCAAAGCGACAAATGAGACATGAGTTGATGATCTTGGATCGGTCTCTATAATGGCTTGCTTTCCATGAATAGAAGATTGAAGTAAGTGTTTGGAGTGTCAAGCCAAAATGATAGGATATAAGGAACCGTGAATTGACTTGACCATATTTATGTTGATCCATGTATGTCTCTATGTGAGTCAAACCAAAGCTTGATTGGTCTCAACATTCATATCTACAAGATAATCAAGCAAGGATCAAAGTGTTGAAGAAATGATTATTCAATGGATGCTTAATGTGATGTGACTTAAATATGCCTTGATAAGGTGAAGATAGCAAGGAAAGGGCTTGAGGTACTAAGCGAAGGTGAAGGGCAAGCGGTGGCTTGGGGACCGAGGTACCATGGCTAAGGTGAAGAAAAGAGTACTTGCATTTAGTCGAGGAACTAATCAAGCTATGAGGAGTCATATTGTGTTAAGGATCAAATCATTAGTGGAAGTGACTTGAAGCCATAAGTTGAACTCATATTTGTGGAAATGGTTCAAGTCACATGCTCAAGGTATATTTGCTCTTAGAGATGAGACAAAGATGATAGAGGATGATGTACAGGTTGATGAAACCCCTCAAGTGCAAATGGATGGCAGCCTGGACTCATGGAGGTTTAAATTCATTTATATTTTGAATCTTGAGTTTAGGACATGCCGTACTACTAAGAGGGATCCTAGAACCGTTGGCTACGTGTGAACTAAATGCTCAAACCTCCATTTCGACCAAAAACATCACTCCAAGCCAAAACAGTCATCCAAAACTCGGTTTTACCCTTTCTTTGCTTATTACGGCGGGCGATCTGCGTGCGTAAAGTAAATTGAGCGATGCAGCCGGCGGTCTGCGTGTTAAATCTTGGCGATCGCGCTTAATCCGGCCGATTGGGCCCGGTCGGGTATAAATACCATTCCTACCCCTCCCACAGCGGTCATCCGGCTCACTTCATCTCCTACCTCGCGGCGGCACGGAAAAAAGACCTCTTGCTCTCTCTCACTCCTCCATTGTTGCTCCTCCTTCCCCAAGCCAAGATTTCGATTCCACCATCAAATCTTGAGGAAAAAGGCGACAAAGCGCTTGTGGAGGCCGGATCTACTACTTTCCCAACTTGAAAGAGCATTTGGTTCACGTTTGGCCGGAACCCTAGGGTTCTTTCCTCTTGGAGCTTGCTCCTAGGCGGCTAGGTGTCGCCCTTGAGCTTGCCTCTTCGTGTGGCGACCTTGGGAGGTTTGTAACCTCACTCAAAATCAAGAAAATCACCCCTCATCTCAAGGGTTCACTCCCTTGACTTGAGAACGAGGAAGGGACGGCTTGTGTGGCGAATCCCAATCCTTTTGTGGATACCTCAACAACGTGGGCGTAACCCGGCCTTTGTGGCGACGGTGAACCACGGGAAAAATCCTTGTCTCACGCAGCGTGCTATTTACATTCTTGCATATTATTCTTGTGAGCTAGGGTTTCATCCCGATCTACTTTGTTGAGGAGTTCTGGCACATTCTATTGGATATATGTGATATATTTGTGTGCGAGGAACTTGGGATATTCACTCGATCTAAGTTTTAGTTGCTTAGATTTCAAACCGCTGCGTTTGTGTTTATGCCGCCAGCGGCGGCGGTGCAGCGAGGCGATTGCCATGAGACGGCGGCTTGCGGAGGCGGAAGAGGCGGTGCGGTGCGTTGTTCCCCAAACTGCTCGAGTTTGTTTTTACAGTGATTTTAAGGTACAGGCCTATTCACCCCCCCCTCTAGGCCTCCTAGGTGACATCAAGGTCCTTTCAAGTGGTATCAAAGCTAGGCTCTCAATTTCGGGCTTAACCGCCTTGAGAGAAAGATGTCGACAAGTGAGGAGTGTTGACACTTGTTATCGTATAAATTTATTAATCAAATAAACATGAGAAAGGGATATAAATAATAATACCAACTTAGAATAGGGTGTCACTAACATATTTCCATCGGTTTTGGTGAAGTTGTGATTTTCGAGGACTAAACAGGGGAAAACAGCGAATTGGGTGACATACGACTCCAAGACGCGTGTCCCAATCGTACTCGATCCAACTCCTACAAAAGAGCAACATAGAAGTACTTCAAATGAAGAATCAAAGTACAACATTGCGAAGAGCTCGTCGAGGTGATCGAAACGGATATATCATTTGCCATATTTGGAGTCGAGTAATCGAAAGATATCGGGCGCGAGCGGGGTTCGTAAAACGGGCATAACTCCCTCATCCGGACTCCGTTTGACGCCGAACAAATACAATTCGGAAACGGCACGGCGACACGCACGCGCCCCACAAAAAGCGGCTCGGGTGGGGCCCATCTTGGGCCCGATCGGCCCAATAATGGGGCCGATCGGCCTGCCACCTCCGCCACGTCGGCCCCGCTTCCGAAGCTTCCTCCACCGCCTCTAAGACGCAATCAAAACCGGTTGTTTAACGTTGGTTTGATCCGAGGGCGTCGGTAGAAGTACGAGATGGATTAAGATCAAACACCAGATTAGTACCGCATCGCCTGCTGAAGCTGAAGGGACAGAAGAAGACCCATATATATAGACCCCTAGACCCCCTATCTCGGAACACATCTCGGATCATCTCATACATCGGATGGAGGCACGGCGCTGGAGAATTAGATTAGGCGGCTACAATGTAATAGAATAGATCTAGTAGAGAGTTAGGGAGGAGGAGCGCTGCGCTCGATTACGGAGAAGTCTTGGTGTTACGGTATATCTTTGTATCTCAACTCTATTAGACTTTATGCCATAATTATATTTATCTTCTCTAGTTACTTTTATGCCTTTCATTTATTGATTAGAATATAGTTGCTATATAATTGCATGGGATCTTCGCTCGTATTGAGTGCTCACGGTTATTCATGATGATTAGAGTAGTAATTAATAGTGTGGACATGGTGTCTAGACTAGAGGTTACCTTAGATTGCACCCAATCCCACGGATAGTTGTGGTAGCCCTAGGTGGTGGCAAAATTAACGTTCGCCCGACGTATTCCACCACGTTCGGATTGGTGTTGTAGGACCGTAGTCGGACTTCCTAGCCCCCTTCTCATCCCTTTCCGGCTAGTGTTCGATGTCCCGTGTTCTTTTATGATCGCTATACCTTTTCATGCCTTAGTTACTCAAGAACCAAAGTACTAGAGAAGTATTCGGGAACCTAGATCTCTCCCGTTGTCCTCTCGACCTAGCTATCTATTCTATATTATAATATTCTCCCAGTTAAGTGCTATTAATTATCATATCATATACATTATTTACCCCCTCACTTTAGTTTAGTTGGTATATTAAGTTAGTAGATACATGATTTTGATTTATCATAGTCTTTACCCTTGCTTCCCTGTGGAAAATATAAATAACGATACTACTGAATACTCCCTAAAAGCTACAATGGTATATATATTACGTAAACTTTGCGAAACCCTTTATATTCTTTTTGCACTTAATAAATACCAACAAGCTTTTTTGGCGCCGTTCTTAGGGAAGCATTCGGGCGTAAAGATTCGATAATGATCTTGATATACCGCTAATTTAGTGTATTAACTAGCTTTAGTAGGATTACCCTTTTGCTCATTGAGTGTGGAATAGACAGACATTTGATGCCGCCGCGACCTTCCCAAGAAAGCTTCCACAAGGAGAAACGAGGGTGTTTGAACATCAAGATCCATCAACACTAGAGCCCCGCCATCTCTTAGGTACATTTATTTATATATATTATTCTAACCATATGTAGATTGAAGAAAAGGTCAACCACACAAGAATTCAAAGCACATCTCAAGTGACGAAAATAGAAGGCCGCACAACTCACAAGCTCCATTAGTGAGTCATGGTAAGTATGATCAAAGGTGAGAAAGTCTTGCTCGGGGACTTTAATTTATGAGTAGTTATCTTTTCAATTGTTGCATTGCATTGCATGTTTACTTTGAATAATCCATGCATTCACTCCACTTAGTTTATGTTTTTTTTTTTTCAGTAGATCCATTGCATGTTTAATTCCTTGCAATCACCCATCATGTCGTTTGCATATAAAAATAATAAATAAATAAAAATATTATCTTCACCATGATCATGCTTTTTAATCTCTGTTTTAAGTAAATCTCTATGATGCTTTCATGCCCCGTTATGCCTTTATAGTATGCTCTAGTTTGAAGTATTTTTCATACATTTCTTAAATGAAGCATGGTGCCTAGTTTAGGAGTGTTGATCGTGCTTTCAAAGGCTTTTTAATGCTAGTTAAATTGTTTCCTAAATCAAATTAGACGTGGTGTTTAGGTTGATTTTTGAACCAAGAGTATGTTCTAGTAGGCAAGAATTATTTTGACTAACCCTTGCGAAAAACTATCATATTCAATGCGGGTAAGTCAAGAGATGAACTCACAATAGAGGTGAGGCAAGGCGTATGATGAACTCCAACAACTCTTGCAGAAGGAAGACTCGGATCGTTCCTCATAGAAGAAAGATCCGTAAGTATCACATCATTTATTTTGTCTTTTGCTAAAAGTTACATTTGCCTTGATCCTTGCTAGAGTGCAGCTAAGAACATAATTTGTTAAAAAATATATATAAAAAAAAATATACGATAAACAATATATGTGCTAAAGTAATCAAAGAACCATCTTTTTTTTGTTAGCATAGATGAGTTTATATCAACCTTTGGACAACAACATGTTCTTCACATAATTGCAATCCTTCGGGTATCGTCCACTAATATCTCGCGAGGAAAGAATCATCGGTGTGCACGGTTTAGCATGAACCTACCACACCACCACGGTCTACCTCACGTCTACATCTCTAAAAAAGACTGTCAAAGATCCGGCTTGGGGGGATTGCAACCCCCATTATCCGGTAAGTACTCTTATCCTTTACCTTATTTACTACTAGTTTGGTATGTTTGTTTTGTTAAAAGATATAAAAAGATGCATAACTATAGAAAACTAAATAAAAAGTTTAAGTTATATATATAGTTTGATCTTTATGTTTGCTATAAATAAATAAATAGATAGTGTGCTTAGGTTTGCTAGAATAAAATTAACTTGTTTGAAGATGATCCCTATGTATGGAAATGATGAATAGTTGCTCATGTAATCCCTCTTAAAAGTACTTACACTTTGGACTTAGATTCTCCCAAAGCTTTAAATGCTTAATTTGCTCTAAAACCCAAACACACGTGGGAAGCACATGCTTAATCTGAGTCTTAGCATTAAAAGATAAAGATACATGAAAAGTTGAGTCTTTGTTTATCATCTTCCTAGAGATACACGATTCTGGTTTTTATCTTTGAAAATTATAAAACATTACATGATGAGTTCCTTAGCTATGACCCTTAAGAGTTTATCATTAGCATCAAGATCATCCCACTCCACTAAATACGCCGCTTCTAACCCGAAGTACGCATCCCCATACTCCATCGGCCGCTAGCCATAATTATAAAAAAATAAAACTCTAGCAATTTTGGATATGTCTCTCTCAATGTTTTTATGCCAATTAGATCTTTGGGCTACATTCGAAAAAAGAAAAAAAAAAGAGAGAAAAAAGAAAAATAAATATATAAAAAGTGAGACGAGAGAGGGAGAGTAAAGGACAAGTGTCATACTAGGCGAGAAGGGCCTACCTCCTAATAATAAAAATATATATTTAGAGATGAATAATGGACACGTGTCCGAGGGTGAGTAGGGCCCACATCTCTAAGGAGAGAGAAAAATGGACAAAAAAAGTGCAAGGGCAAAAGCCCACCTCTCCAAGAATGGATAGCCCGTGTCTTAGCAATTTTTTAGAAAGAGAGATATAATCCAAGATGCTTGAGAAGAAAAATACTAGAAAAGGCTAAGGGCTATTTACTACCTTTCATCCTCATCCACTTCACCACTATCATCCCACTATGTATGTCCTACCACATGTGTAACTCCACTACCACCATCTACTTAAGAGGGTCATACATAGGATCTCTCGAGTTTCTTTTTAAAAAATATATTGAAAAACCCCGGGATGATAGTTGATCGAAGAACTTGAGACATGGTACTTAACTTGATTGTTTATCTTGCTTATGATTCATGAAAAGGCTACACCCCATGGTAAAATGTGTATGAGCAATCTGGTTAAGAGGAGAATTTATTTACGATAAACACGCATTACTTCGAGGTATGAAAGCGTAGTAGCAACTCCCCGATCCTACTATAGCATATAGCTTTGCTAGGGACTAGCAAAGGGTAAGCTTGGGGAGTTTGTTGACACCTTGTTATCGTATAAATTTATTAATCAAATAAACATGAGAAAGGGATATAAATAATAATACCAACTTAGAATAGGGTGTCACTAACATATTTCCATCAGTTTTTGGTGAAGTTGTGATTTTCGAGGGACTAAACAGGGAAAAACAGCCCGGAAATTGGAGTGACATACGACTCCAAGGCGTGTCCCAATCGTACTCCGATCCAACTCCTACAAAAGAGCAACATAGAAGTACTTCAAATGAAGAATCAAAGTACAACATTGCGAAAGAGCTCGTCGAGGTGATCGAAGCGGATATATCATTTGCCATATTTGGAGTCCGAATCGAAAGATATCGGTCGCAGAGGCGGGGTTCGGTAAAACGGGCATAACTCCCTCATCCTGACTCAAAGCTTGACGCCTTGAACAAATACAATTGAAACGGCACGACGGCGACACGCACGCACCCACAAAAGCTCATTTCGTGGGGCCCATCTTGGTCGGCTGCCACCTCCGCCACGTCGGCCCGCTTAGGAAGCTTCCTCCACCGCCTCTAAGACGCAATCAAAACCGGTTGTTTAACGTCGGTTTGATCCGAGGGCGTCGGTAGAAGTACGAGATGGATTAAGATCAAACACCGGATTAGTACCGCGACGCGCTTTCTTTGGCGAAGGGACGAGAAGACCCATATATATAGACCCCTAGACCCCTATCTCGAACACATCTCGGATCATCTCATACATCGATGGAGGCACGGCGCTGGAGAATTAGATTAGACGGCTACAATGTAATAGAATAGATCTAGTAGAGAGTTAGGGAGAGCGGAGGCTGGCGCTCGATTACGGAGAAGTCTTCGGTGTTACGTATATCTTTGTATCTCAACTCTATTAGACTTTATGCCATAATTATATTTATCTTCTCTAGTTACTTTTATGCCTTTCATTTATTGATTAGAATATAGTTGTTATATAATTGCATGGGATCTTCGCCGTATTGAGTGCTCTGGTTATTCATGATGATTAGAGTAGTAATTAATAGTGTGGACATGGTGTCTAGACTAGAGGTTACCTTAGATTGCACCCAATCCCACGGATAGTTGTGGTAGCCCTAGGTGGTGACAGCCCTAACGGCCGACGTATTCCACCACGTTCGGATTGGTGTTGTAGGACCGTAGTCGGAGCTTCCTAGCCCCCTTCTCATCCCTTTCCGCGGCTAGTGTTCTGATGTCCCGAAGTGTTCTTTTATGATCGCTATACCTTTTCATGCCTTAGTTACTCAAGAACCAAAGTACTAGAGAAGTATTCAGGAACCTAGATCTCTCCCGTTGTCCTCTCGACCTAGCTATCTATTCTATATTATAATATTCTCCTGGTTAAGTGCTATTAATTATCATATCATATACATTATTTACCCCCTCACTTTAGTTTAGTTGGTATATTAAGTTAGTAGATACATGATTTTGATTTATCATAGTCTTTACCCTTGCTTCCCTGTGGAAAATATAAATAACGATACTGGAATACTCCCGGTAAAAGCTACAATGGTATATATATTACGTAAACTTATGAACCCTTTTATATTCTTTTTGCACTTAATAAATACCAACAAGGAGGTATCTCTAGAACTTTTACTTTTCGATGGCTCAAACTATGCATCTTGGTCTGCTAGTGTGCTTGATATTTTTAGGGCCATGGGTCCTCATATAGAGCAGATTGTAGATGTGAGCATTTCACCTCCTAGTGATGATTTGGACCATCTATCTAGAGAGGAAGTGAAATGCTTCCAATACAATGCTCAAGCTTCTAATGTTTTATTTAGTGCTTTGAGTGAACATGTATTTGATGCTGTTATATTTGGAGATGATGAACCTCTTGATGATGCTCATATCATTTGGACCACGCTCAAAGAAAGATATGGCATGTCCAAATATGATGAGAAGAAGCTCTCATTGGAGGAACCACTTGAGGAGTGCTCAACTTCACCAACAAATGATGAGCCTCAAGTGATTCTCCCAAAAGGCATAATTGATCATGCCACAACCACTTCCTCACCAACACATGACTTAATGGATGAAGCTTGTGATCGGTGGAGACCAAATGATGAATCCACCTCACCTAGAGGCACAACTCTCTATGACACATCTCATGTGTGCCTCATGGCAAAAGGAGAGAAGGTAAAATCAAAAGCCAAACCTCCTCCACCTCCTAGTGATATCTCTAGTAGTGATCTAAGTGAAAGCTCTAGTGATAGTGAATCTAGTGATGATGAAGAGTATGCTACACTCACCCGGAATCTAGATCCTAAAACTAGAGTCTTTCTTGCTCAACTAATGGCGGATTTAGAGAGTACCCAAGCTGAGTTAGCAACTAGAGATGAACAACTTGACAAGCTTGAAAGGTTGTATGTTGCTAACAAGGAAGCTCTTGCATTAAAGGGAAGTGAGGTGGACTCCTTGCACAAGGCTTTGGCCGAAGAGCAAAGAGAACATGTTCTCTAACGAAGGCTAATATTGCACTCAATGACAAGTATTGTGTCTTAGTTGAAAAGCACAAGGAGATTGAGTTGCAATATAGTCATCTTAGGGAGAGCACCTCACGACCCTCTAAGGCAAAGGACACCTCTACTCCCTCCACTAGCCAAGGTTGTGGAAAATGCTTTAATCTTGATTTGAATGTTTATGCCACTAACCTTGTTGATATGGAAGCTATGAGAAAGGAGATTGCTAGGCTCAATGAAATGATCAATGATGAGCTCGGGCACACAAAAGAGGCCAATACAAATGCAAGCCAACCTTCCAAAGAGCATGTACTTGTAGAAACTTGTGATGATTCCATCACTAAAGAAAATGAAGAGCTCAAGGAAGAGGTTGAAAGGCTAAAAAAGGACTTGATTCGGTTGGAAGGGAAATGCAATGCTCAACCTTCTCAAGACAACAATGCGAGAAATGGTGAATGGCTCACGAGTGTGTGCGGTTTGAGAGGAAGGAGCAGATTGGTATAGTTCAGCTGCACAGACCGCGGCAATGCTTTGCGCCTCAAGGGCGGCAGTGCAGCGCCCATAAAAATGGGAAGGCTATCAATGCGTCTCCTAATCGGGACTAAGCTCATAACAAAGATGCCAAGGCATGATAGCAAAGATCCCAAGACCAGCAAGGTGCAACATCAATCAAAGAAGACTCTCATCACGTGCTTCAAGTGCAAGAAAGAGGGTCACTATGTCAAAGATTGCATCGTGAGGAAAGTAAGGAGGGGCATGAGCAAGATCCAAAAGAAGAAGAAGATGGCTCGTGCTAAGTACTCCAACATGGGACACAATGCCTCTACGTGTTCCAACAAGGTTGATGACCAAGCCACACTTTCAAAAGACAAGAAGTGTTATGGATGCAATGAGAAAGGACATGAAATTAATTCATGTCCAAACAAGAAAAAAAAGTGAAGGCTTGTCATCATCAAGAAAGAGGCTCATCAACAAGGTAGCAAGGAAAATGCAAAAAGAGAAGGCTAACAAGAACAAGAGCCGCCTATGCTACACTTGTAGAGGAAAGGGACATTTAAATAAGGATTATCCCATGGGTAACACTCCTAAGCTCAACTTGTCAATTAATTCAAATATGCTTAGGATGCCCAAAAATGCCACTTATGCTAGAGAGATGATTGGTTCACCACGTGCTAGCACAAAAGCCATTTGGGTGCCTAAGTCTCTTGTGACTAACCTTGATGGACCCAACTTAGTTTGGGTACCACCAAGTTGTGCTTGATGAGTGTTGCGGTACTTGAAGGTGATATGAAGCTTCGGGTGCTTGAGCAAGTTAATTGAAAATATTCACTCAAGCTATCAATCTTTTCACATTATATTCTTATATGGTTGACCCGAAGATGAATTAATGGAAATATCCTAAACTTCATAATCACCTCGGTAACTAGTATCTAACCCTTCTTATCTAGCCATTTGACTTGTGTAGTCTCTAGTAGTTCACAAATATATATATGTGTTTGTGGATTATTAGGAGTGGCTAGAGTGCTTCATGTTTAAATGAATTATTTGCCATATGATGCTTTTAATGGCTCTCTAGTAGAGCAAGATCTTATTCATGTTGTAGGTATTGAAGAACCACCTTGTGTTGCTGATCGGTCTTACGTGCGGTTTGTATTGATCCGGTCATAACTCCATCTTGGAAAGTGCAAATGACAATCCGTTTGTTGGGTTTTGAAAGTTAACTTGATGAGCTTTCATACCATGTGCGGCATGTACCAAGGAATATTGTAGATTGATACAATTTTGCATTTAAAGTTGAGCATATGACGATATGCGGACATTCGACGATGCGGTTGTACTAAAACCGGTGTGCAGCCAAAATGAAGTTTGCAAAACAGATCGGCAATGGTGGTATTGGAAACTAGACTTCATAAGCTTTCCAACAAGTGCTCATTGACCTTCATAGCCTTTGGGAATCAAAAAGTTATGAATGGTTCTTCCACTACTACGATTTTCAATCATGGTCTGCTTTTTTCGATGAAGTGGTCCATTTTCGAACCCGATCAAATCTTAATAATGGTGGTGAGTTGACACTTAAGGAAGCTTAAATGGTTGAAATGTTATCACCAAAATAAGTGGAGGATCCTCAAGTTGCTTTGCTTTGCACCAAATTCCGTGACAACTCGATGTAGTGTAGTCTGCAGACCTCTGTTTGCAACAACTGCGGAAGCGGCGATGTCCGCACTGAGAGCGGCGGTGCCGCTGTCTGCGAACGGCGGCAAATCGATTCGACTTTAGTTCATGAACAAAAGCCCGCAACTTTCATATGAGCAAAGTGAAGATGAAGAGATCATCTTATTCATTACATTCAAGAAGGGTGGCAACATCTAAATCTCAAGTGCAAGTTATGTTCAAATTTTACTCCTTTGTGTCTTGTGTAGCCACTTAGGAAAATAAAGCACTTGAGGATATTCTTTGGTGGTTGTTCATGAAAGAAAAGTGTGATTGGAATTGAATAGATCATCTTCATGAAGCAACATAGATGACTTGAGTTTCCTCAGTGGACTTCAAATCAAGAATTTGAAGTTGAAGAAAGTTTCTCTTCATTCATGCATACTATGAGTTGGTTTGAAGGATTTAGACTCTTGGTTTTCATATTGGAGGATACAAGAAAATTTGAAGAAGACCAAGAATAAAGAATCAAGCTCAAGTGAAGTAAATCCACGATTACTCACAATTCAAGAACCTTCTACTTGATGGAATCTTGTCATACGGTAGATTGCCAAATTCTTATTCTTACATTATGGGCATCTACATGGTACAATGGTTGTGAGTATCTCTTGGCATGCATAGTTTAATTTGATTATTCTATTGTTGCCATGACCTAGACATAGAGTGAAAATTCCAAGTTCTTAAATGAATAAAGTGCTATGTGAGAAATTCAAATACTTAGAGCACTTATCAAAAGGGAATTTACTCTATGGCTAGAGTTGTGGGACTAATCTTTTCTCTAAGTGAATTTTATAGTCTCATTAATTGAGAATGTGTTCCTCAAATGGAGTGTGCTACGTGTTAGCCACTCACCATAATATGGCTTAAATCTACCCTTTGGACTTAATTGACCAATCATGCATATTCACTTTTTATTCCACTCAAAAGAATGTGCATGAGACATCAAGGGAGATTTAGTCCATGTTATGAGGTTTCTCTAGTTAGTGGCCCATTTGCCTTCCACACATACAAAGGGTTGCTAAATGAGAAACTAGTGCTTGTGTTACTAATGACCTCTTGTGTTTGAGATTATTCACGAGAAAAATTCATAAGAGGTTGTGCTTATCAAATTGGATACATCACAAGCATGATGGTTACTCTTCACCTAAAGAAAGATGAATTTTGCCGGAGGCCGGAGAGATCAAAATCTGAGATTAGGCAAAATCAAGTTTGAGGTTGAGATTGGATGAACAATATTGAAGGAACTCACAAGATTGCAAACATGAATAAGAGAGGACTGAATGGATATAACATCTTGTGAGTACTTTTAACCAAATCCACCTCAAGATTGGACAAGAAGAAGAAAAATGAAATGAATCATCAAATCTGTCTAGAAATTTGAAATGCGAGTTGACCGCCATCAAGCATGGACTTCAAAGATCAAACATTGATGAATTCGCCTAAAGCTTTGTGAGCATGATATACATATCCGAAGACTTGTTCTTTGTACTACTTGCATGAAGATTAGTTTGGAAGAAAGTCGGTTTTTTGAGTTGAATTACATCGGCTTCAAAGATTGCTATTTCGCATCGAGCAATTTTGGTAGAAAATTGTTTTGACTAATCAAATAGAGTTCAAATGAGCTAAAATTTATACAAAGAATTAAAGAACTCATAGATGAAGGTGTCTACCAATTTTCATGCAAAGAGGACATTTATTACGGAAGATATGAGTTTTCTCGAAAAAGACATAATCGACACTTCTTGCATTTCGGACTTCGGCCAGTTGGTAGAGAGATTGATTTGACTAATCAAATGAAGTCCAAATGAGCTGAAATTTTAAAATGAGTTAGAGGACTCATATATGAAAATCTCTACCAAATTACATGCATATTGGGTTTTGTCGGTCCGAGAGATGTGGATGTTTCTTTGAGGATGACGAAATCTAAAAATAAATTTGAATAGAATTGAAATGATGTGTGGCAACAAGATTCAATGGCTCTCAAGTTGGTCTTGAGGATACATTAAAGATTGAGAAGCATCGGTTTGATCTAAAGGAGATTCAATGAAAGAAAAGATCTCACACAAGGATGCAAATGAGTTACAATCAAAGTACAACCAAGCAAGTAATTGCAACTAGTTGGAATAAGAAGTAATCGGTGAAGGTTCTCGAGACAACGATCAAATCGTTCAAACTAGTTGAAATTAGTTGTTTTCAGCGATTACATGTAGCGACAATGAGTTACAATCGGTTGGTACTTGTTGAAATCAATTAAGGGCAACCGAAATCACCGAAACTATTGGATTGCAAGTATCTTGAAGGAGTTTGAGACTAGTTGAAGTATTGTGCAAACCTCTCCTATGATCTTATATTGTTAGTGTGCTCAAGTGGACTTTGTGTACTCTTGTATGCACAAATTTAGGGGGAGCTTAGCCTAAATCTTGTGTGACTACGGGTTTCCTTCAAGTGTATGATGTGCGAGTCTAACACATAGAAAAGGAGGATAGATAGTTCCTTTGGATAATTTGAGTGCATCACAATTATTCTAGGAAGTCTCTTCATAAACCAAGTGCTTCCAGGTTTAAATGTTGAATGCCCCAATCCTCTAGTGGAACTAGATGCGAAAGAGTTGGAGAAAATAATTGAAGAGTGAACTTTCATTGTTATTTCTCCTCTCTAGAGATCATCAAGGGCTCATGGTCCATCCTTTGATCACCCAGGGATCTTGCAAATCAAGAGTGGTGACTCCTAGTTCACGCTTGTAAATCTCATGAATTTTACCTATTTTGCTCTCTATGTGGGCTGCACTAGGTAAAGAAAGAACTAGGAACCTAATATGTGGATCTTGGATGATCATAAGAGCTCTCTATCTCACCACATTTCATCAAGTAAGAACTATGGCCATTCAATTCATTGGAATATCACTCACGATGGTCATATCAATGTGGTGATCTACCTACCTTGGTGGTGGTATGTGTTCTTGGCATAATTTCAATTTTTGTAATTTTGTTGTGCCTTGACCAAGATATAGGATGAACTCCTCTAGACTCTTAAACCCGATTCAAGTGCATTTCACAAGTAATTCAAGTACTTGATGCACATATTGAGGGGGGAGCCATCCTATACCTTGTGTCTTTTGAGACTAACCTCTTCTTCTAGTGATTTGTGTAGTCTCATGTTGAGAATGAGTTTTCTCTTGGGTATGCTACCTTAATTCAATCCAAATTGGTAAAGTTATCTCTCATATTCATTTGGATTGCAATTTTACACCTTTAGTAGCTACTCTCCATAATATAGCTTAAATTCCCTTTTTTTGGACTTAATTGACCAAAAGTGCACATGTTTTTGTCTTCCACATATATATGTATGCACTATCAATAAGGGGGAATTTAGTCTATGTTATGAGGTTTTACAATTAGTGACTCACCATGCCTTCCATATCTAAAGGGTCACTAGTTGTGAAACTCTAGCTTGTGCAATTTAATGTTATCTCTTGTCTTTGTGAGCATTGTCTAGGTAATACCATGAGATATGAGCATTCATTCCAATTGGCATCGACTTGTGAAGATACTTTCAATAGAACAACACTTGAACTTGTTGACCTCTCAGGCTTGCCATTGGTTGGTATGGATAGCTCTTGAAATAAGCTTTCCGAGAAAGTCCAAGATCACCGAAATCGAGTTCGAGTGAAAAGTTATGGCATTTTTCGGTGAGGTGACTGTCTTTGTTTAGTTTTAGAGTCAGGCGATCTTAGACACACGACACCCGGCAAAGATCCGCACCGACAAAAGTCATGACAAATGGTTTTGAACTCTAATGACTAGTTTTGGTTGTGGGTGCATATATACTCATCCTATGGCCCCGTGGCTATCACGTTGGCAACAAAAAACATTGCAAACCTTCCATAAAGCCATATGAAGACTCTTCAAGTGATGTCAAAATTGTGAAGATCATATTTCAATTGATATAGATGGATAATCTCTCAATTTGGTATATCAAGAAATATGTCTTAATTTGGTATCTCAATATGACAACAAGAGTTAGCAATGGACATTCAAATGAAATGAAGCACAAGCTTGGGTTATCTCCTTGAAGATGATGATGGTGAAAGATGGGAACACATGAAATTATCTTGCGAGAAAGAATTACAGTTCCATCAAAGCACTAAATTCAAATATTGAAATCATCTTCTTTGGGGAGATCGTGAGACTTAGAACAAAGGTATATCGCTCCATGAACTCTTGTACTACCTTTGTGCATCTAGGCCCTTATATGCTAGTGTGTGCATGTGTATGCAATAGTTTGAGTCACACCATGAGTATGTTCTTGTGGTGGCGATTAGAGATTTCATTAGATATTTGGTTGATACCTCTAGTTGTGATGACTATG